>KV751372.1:2478586-2489046 GCA_001698575.1 Mola mola | reverse complement strand
GCAAAATTAATATTTGCAGGCGCATTTTTTGTTCATCAACCTTATTCATTCTGCATGAAAGCAGGTACGGTAAATGGTGTACAGAACTGGTAACAAACCCTCCAAAGAGTTCAAATGAATCAGAAACCATCAGAACTGCTCTGTGTGGGCCTGAATTGCAGGGCGAGTCCATGTGTATGACTGCGACAACCCCAGCACTGTGCATTCAGACCGAGACGGCAGATGAGATATTTTGAAGAGGCCAATGTACTTCGGAGGCTACCAGGTGGAAACATAAGAAGTGCACCTTGCCCTTGACAGCGTACAGCAGTACACACAGTAAACGTCAAGCTCGGTAGACAGAATCTTTCTGGGAGTTTGTCCATGGACAGCATTCAGTTTGAAATGTGAAGGAGGAGGCAGGGAAAATGGAAGAGGGCCTGACTCTTCCATCACAGGGTGCCAGAAGTCTCCGGTGGGTCAGAAACCACAAAGAGCGACGAGTCATGCACAATGTGTGTTTAAACTGAATTCTTTACTCAAGAGTTTTTAAACAAAATGGACATAAATTGAGCTTTAAAAAAAACCCTGTACATCTGAGAAAGACGCGGTGACTAATCGACGCAGCTTACGTCGATCCGTTTGTTTCAAAGTATATGCAAGGTTGTGTCAAGAGGAGGTGAAATTAAACACTGCAAGACATGTTAGAGTGCTAAACTTTAGCAAAGACACTATCATTCAATAAGTTTGTCAGTTCCATCAACCTGCACACTTTGAAACAAAATAGTCAGTTTACCAATAAAGCTAACATGTTGGCAGAAAACTGGTGGCAAGTCCTGAGCACACAGAGAAGGAAGGACCATAAATTAAAGTTGTGTTTCTCTCCACCGTATGAATCTAACACTTACGCCCTGGTTTTGATCTCCACCATCTGCACCATACCTTTTTCACGGCAGCTATTTTGAACCCGACCATCACCCGCGCTGTTCTCACTCGGGCATCAAGTGTCATTTTGGATACTGAACAATCTGTTTACTCTTCCCTCCAAAAATACTGTACATATTGATTATTTTTGTCTGCCTCTAATCCATCCATGTGGGATGTAACAAAAGCATAAAATCCCTAATAAGACTGAACCTCTTATATCTGCTCAGACTTTTTTTCGTTTCATCACTGGCTGGACAATGCATCTCTGTTTGGTGCTGATGTGTGGGAGTAGTGTTTGAAACACTCACACACACTCACACACACACACACACACACACACACACACACACATATTTGTTCAGGTCAAGCTGAAAGAGCAGAGCTAAAACCACTAACGATCGCTGGAATAACTGTTTATCTTGGTGTCGGGGGCGAAGCCAGATTTAGTTTTTCTTAAAAATAATAACACAATAACAAGTTTTCACGTTCCACGTTCCTCAGCCCATGTGTTGTTTGGTGTAATAAAACATTTAAAAGTCCTACTGGTGCTTTTCTGCGCATGAAGTGGGGCTCCTGTTCCTCCATTTTGGGGCAGCCCTTTCCAAGCCTGCTTTGCGTCTGTGTCTTGCTGACCAAGACATCTGACCAGCGGGCTTTGTTAATCCATCCAGGATTACACTAAAGAGCTGGACCAACACGAGCACAAACATCAGACGGACTGGAGATCTTCTCTGCCCTGCGTGAGAAGAACCTTGTGTACTCTGTGACTGGAAGGTGTTCGGCATAAAGGTATTATTCTGGTTCCGGTGACATACTGAGAAAGTCTTATTAACAATAACGGGTTTGAGTCAACTGAAGGAAAACAGGAATTCCTCAACATCATGCTGTAGATGCCGGAAGCAAATATTGCAGGGGATCCGTTAAATCTGTTTCTATAGCAACACATTTTCTCATGTAAATCAATGGAATATGAACAGTTTTATGTTTTATGCGTTGGAAATCAGTGAGGAGAACTGAGAGCATAATGTGGTTAGCGAGGTAAAGAATATGTTTGAGGGAAGTCAGGACATTTAAATGTTCAGGAACAGGCTGAGCACTTTGCGTCTAGTAACATTCTGTGTTAATGTGAACTAAACTTTTACTTTTGTTAACATAAAATCTCTGTACTAAAGCTACCAAATGGAAAAATGTCGAATATCTGTCTATTTTTATAGCTGTTTGCGGAACGAAGCTGTCAAAGTCACAAATTAACGCCTTGCTGGGATTGATTTCCATGTCATGTGATCACATCAAACGGCTTCAGACTATAACTAAGCCCACCATCACATTAGTGCAACGCTGAATGATTTCTCTGCTGCCAGTTACAGCCTTTATTTTACGCTCTGACAGCTGTATAAGAAACTTTACACAATCTTTTTAAAGAGAAAGCTTTTCTTAAACAGCTCCAAGGAGGGAACTCTGGAATTTGTCTTTTGGAAACTGTCATTGGTGGAGTGGAAGCAGAAATCCTCAGCCACGATGTTGACGCTTATTTCAGTCAACTGTGCGTTGTCGTACATAAAAACAAGAGGTCTTTAAAGAAATGGTGAGGAAGTTTTGCTCTAAAGTAGTTTGACTGTAGTGGCTTCAATTTCAGCAAAATAGCAGAAACATTAAATCTTTCATTATTTCAAATATTTCATGAATTAAAAACTTTTAAACCCATTTTATAGAGGATTACCTGCTCATGTAGCCACTCCTTAATATCAAATGACATTAAATCACAGTACAATGAATCTCTACCTAAATACTTAGGAAGTTGACTACAAACCAGTTTGTGGTGGACAGTAATGCTTGAAATATGGATACAGATTCTAAAACAAGGAATCCTCACTGACTTTCGGCCAGCAGCTCAGACGAGCTACACAATCAGCTCAGTGTGTATGTGTGTGTGTGTAAAAGTGTGGAGTCGACCTGAGAAACAAAATGTCTCCAGCTGAGACAAAACGAAAACGACAGACTGTTGGGTTTATGTTCAAGTTGAATTGCTGCAGTCTGAAGGAAGACTGAAGAACTGGCCGCTTCGGAGATCGTTCGGAGATCTTAACACCAAGTTGTTTTGCGCCTGCTTTGAGTAAAAGTAATGTTACACCAATGTTTACGCCAATATTGTGCAGTACTCACGTCTCATGTCTCTGAAGTAAATAGTCTGTCTGTTGGGGTTGAGCAGCTGGATAACGGAGTCGTCATTGTTCTTCACCCGACAGCTGATGATCGCCGTCTCGCCCTCCACCACCGACACATTTTCCGTCACCAGGTTCTGACTCACCACTGGACAGATGACAACACACAAAGATCACCGCTGGAGTAACGGCAGAGGCAAAAGTAACGGCAAGTGAAAACAAAGACACCCTAAATGCATTTCAGCATTCAATGTGTTTGAGAACAAAAAGGGATAAAGAATCCTAAATGATAACACAAATTCACAATGATGTTGGAGAAACAATCAGCACATATGGAAAAAAAAAAAGATTAGATTGAGAAAGATTATGATTATGAAAAATTTCTACGTCTCTATGTTAACGAGTAACAAAGGACAAAGCTGCACCACACAAAGAGACAACACAAAAGGTTCAAGACGACGTTGATTTCTGTGTGGCCACTTTCCAAATTCAGACTACAAAACCCGGACCTTTGTGTCTGCACACTGGTGTGAGACGGATGCACTCACACAATACAGAAGACAGTGGTTCTTAATGTGGATATCGGGGCCTTGCAAAGGGTCACGACATGATATGTGAGGGATGATGATGTTGGATTTGTGTTGTCCCAAAATAAATATGTTTTCTTCTTCTGAATCAGACAATATTTTCACAAAATATGTATGATCAAGTGAGAGAGCACACAGCAGAGCCCACCACCCACCTGAAAGAGCCCTAGAAAAGACTATAACTATAAATAGAATAATAAATATCAATACTTCACTACTGGTCTGTGATTGCAGAACATTTGAGACGGAACCAGATCCAGAATCAGGATCACGACAAGCCGCACACCACATTTCATCCAAATCTGCGCACATATTATTGAGTTATGTTGGTATGTTATTTTGGCAAGGACTGTCTGGAAGAAGAGATCTTTTATGTCAATGGGACCTACTTGGATACATTAAGAATAATAATAATAACAAAAAAGAATAAATAAAATACAAACTTATGCAGGTGAAAACAAACTCAAAAAGGGTCAAAAGCTGAAACACAACACAGATCACAAACGCTGTAGATATTTTGGTCTGTGAATGTGTGATAAATGATTTCCATTCAATTAGATTTACTATTATTTTGATTAACATTTCACCTTTTGTTGACTAAAATAACACTTAAGGTGTGCGGCCAAGTGGCCGACCAAAGGAATGACAGTAAAAACTGCCGAACATGCCTGCGGTCATCAGCCGTCACTCACTGCACTAACTCGTTTCACAAACAATATCTCTGCCCACAGAATGACAAATGGATTCTTTACAGCTCCCTGCTACTTTGATTGGAACAGGTACAGCAATAACACATCAGACATGGCTTTGGGGTTGCATCCATTGCGGAAGGAGTCGATGATAGGCCTTGGGTTTATTTTAAATGATCGCCACAAAACCAACACCTCGCAGCTCGCAGAAGGTGGCCGCTAGTTATTTTGGTCCCTGCATCAGTAATTTCATAGAAACACAAGCACAAAACACAGACTTATGCCGTACGGTCAATCGACTCAGTTAGAAAGCTTCTGTCCTGTAACTTGTCTTCATCCTATCAAAAACACTCTGAGCCACTTTAGAAATCAGAATAAGTTGACACAGCAGCCAATCAGACATTACTCCAAACAAGGATTAACACTGTTCAAATGAGCTTGGGTTGGCTTTGCATTGTGCCCAATCAGACTACATATATTTGTTTTGTCCAGATGGTCAGGTGACGGCCAGTCAAACGGACCAAGCGCTTCAGGTTTTTTGTCCAAATGTAATTAGACAGGCAAGGGGCACAAAGCAGACACCTGAGATCAGGGATGTATGATTGTTTTAGATGTTGTCAACAGAGGGACATTTGCCCAACTTTCAGGTAGGGTCTAATGAGGACTCCAGATGCAGCATGCGGGAAATAGAAAAACGCAGATTTGTTTGTTTGACACCCAACCTGGGGAAATTTGCAGCCAAATATCATCTTACCTGAGACTGGCAATTAGAACTCAGGCTGACCTTTGATGCTCTCACTGAAGAGCCAGTCAATTCAGTCTCTGCTGCCCAGCGCTGTGTTTGATTAGTTTTAATTTGAAAAGGCTGCTGATGTTTTGGCATCCCATCCTATAAATATCATTATCAACAGATGGTTTGAAATGAGGTGAAAGCTTGCTAATGAGCTGCTTCTGAATCTGCTATTGTTTTATGCTGCACTATTACCGCTGCCACACCCAGACTCAGGGCTCCATCGATGGAGCTCATTAAGACCGTGAACGTTACACCGTAAGAATGCAGCAGGTACTTCAGATCACTGAAAGGGGATGCTGTTTTGCGAAGCTTTCAGTTGCGGGTGAAAGAGAACTTAAGGTTGAAGTCTTTGTAATTCCTCTTTATACTTCCCTCCTACATAGCTTCAAAAATAGCATCACAAATAACATCTTCTCCGAGAGTGTTAAAGGGCCGACTCAGAGGTGGTAGTGGTGGGGTGAGAAGCCAAAGAAACTAAAAGAACGCAGCAAACATCAACTGCTAATTTGCATGCCTCAGTTGTCAAGCACCTCTAAATATCCCTGCCGTTTAGGAGACACGGAAGATGAGGTGGGGAGAGAGAGAGAGAGAGAGAGAGAGAGATTGCATCCTCTGATGCTGCCAGATAAGGATAGACAGCTTGACAAACGAGATTCAAATCAGGATCCCTTAGTGGCCCAAACACAGCCCTAAATAAATCAACCTCAACATCTTTAATATTCATGACGGAAACTCATCTTTCAAGTATGTGCAGAGGTGAACAGTAAGGTGGGCATCTGGTTATTATAATGAACTTACACAAACATACGACGATGTGCATTTCAAGGCACCGACTGAGGGCTCCAAGGCAGCAGCAACGTGTTTCCTAAGTTGGGTTTTTAGGCCAGTGGAGATAGTCGGATGGACTTCAAACAGCCGCTGGCTTGTCAGCTGCTTAATTGTTCCTGTTGTGCTAAATAAGCAACTCTGGCATGTTGGATGGTGGTAAGTGGAGGAGAAAGGGCTTTACGCTAATTAATGGCCAACAATAACCAGGTGCCGCAGCCACAGAGGAAACTGTCACCTCTGATGTCATGGTGGGCAAAGGCTGTTTTAAAGTCCCAAACTATATGGAGGGTTTTTGGCACGAAAGTCTGGGGGAGAGGCACAGAGGAAGTAAAGGAGAGACAATATTACAGTTTATTATCGAACCAACTGTCATTGACAGTCAATATGTTATCATTGTGATTCCAAAAAAAAACGGTGAGAGCTCATCTCAAATGTGTTCTAATCCCAGGTTGTAGGACTCCATCTATCACAAACAACAATGCCCTTTGCGTTCTTGGCCTTCGGCGTCCATGACCCACACGTTGGGCCTTCTTGTATCTAGTGATCCGTAAAAGGTCACACCCCATGTGTTTTATACTGACGTACAAAGTCTACTTTGGTTTGGTTGAGTTTAGGCACAAAAAAACAGGTCATTATGTGTCGGAAAAGACCCTGATGCTTGGTTTCACACAGGATGCAAACTCCATTCTCCTTGGTGAAAGGTATATGTGCGACTCCTCCATTTAACGCCGACCCGGAACCCTCAGACCACTTTCTCGCTCTGGAAACTGTTGCACTACATCGTCTGTTCAGTCATCCGAACCCAAAGGTACCTTGCAAGTCTAGAAGTGAAGCGAGGGGTCAATGCAAAAATGTCAATATCTGACGAGCAGAGATGAAAATGAGTTCTAACCTTCCATCGTGCAATTGTATGTTTCACAAAACGAATACTAAACCATCCTTGTTTGTGCAGGACTGAGCTTTTCGAGGATGCTCCTTACTCGACCTGCTAGTAGTTCAACGGTTAACCTATGGAATGTTCTGTACAGACACTCCGCAACTCCCCGTCTCTTTGTTTGCTGATTCTTACATTCAGAATAAGCATAAACCGATGACAAACATTCAGTATATTCTTTCCGAAGATTTGGGATCAGCAAACAATCATATTCTGATTGATTTTTTTTTTGTTTTATACAGTGTTTTTTGTGGGATCAGAGTTTATTTATTGCTTTTAAAAAAAGGTATTTCAATAAAGTGAAGGAGAAAATTATTGCAAACACACTGTCAAACTTTAATGTCAGTTACAATATTTTTCTTGCATAATCATGGGAAATTCTGATATATTTGAAATTAAAAACACATAGAAAACGAGGACAATTTAGAAAAAAGGTGTGTCCTCGTTTTTGTTTTATTCTCTTCTCCATCATGTTCATAGCGGGATTTTGTTCAAAAACAAGTCAACCGGGGCACCTTCAGTGATCTGATGTGTTAAACGCAGGTTTACAACTTAGCAAACTGTCACACAAACAAATTTTTCAACTCATTTTTTCCTTGTGATGAGATTGAACATGGTAAATATTTCATAAGTGCCTGAGAACAACAGACAAACAACAACAGACATGTCGACCTTTGTAAAGTAGAACATGAAGCTCCGTGTTGTGTAAGTCGTATTGTGCTGCCTGTGAGGCCTTAATGGAAGCTGCTGATAGCTTATTGAGATGTGCAGCAAGAGCTGGGGCATCGAGTCGGACAACTAAGGGCAGGAAGACACGACTAACAATACACTTCCATCACATAAAACACTCTTATTCAGGCTTTTACTGAGACACATTTAGTCTCGCTGACAGTCCTGCAGCACAACATGACATCAGTGCAAGTCAAACTCTCGTCACTGAAACAGACATTAGGGTAGTGGCACATCAGAGGTGGTGGCAGGAACTTATTGTTGAACTTCATGCATGCCCTCCAAGTGTTCAAACCTGTTAATTTGCCTTGTTGTATTATAAATGATCATGTGCTTTCACACTCAAGCACGAAGGCACACTCAACCCCCACTTGTCCAACAGCAACCAGTAGAAGCAGAAGTACCCAAGATCCAGTGTGTCAAGACCAATCAGTGCAAACGTCAGATGGTGCATGTCTGGCTCTGAAATGCAAATCTTTACAATCTCTCAAGCAATATACTGGCTGGAATGTGAGGATAGCAAAATAATGTACATCAAGCCAGACCAGCATTTGAATTCTAAGTTGGCTGCCCGGAACCAGCGGTGTTTTGCCAGTATAAACACAGAAATAGTAGTGTTCAAACCCCATCCCATAATAATGGCTGGGGTTAGGTAGGCTCCTAATCACATCTGTATTCGCACAATAATGGGAATTGCACAAATATAAAAAGAACTGTGATTATCAAGTCAGTTTATCCACCCCCATACAGAATAACAGATATTATACCTGCAACCAAAATCTGCAAATAATTAAAACCATACCCTGCAATTATGTCTTTATGTCTTTAATATAAGAGTAAATAGAATGAAACTTATAGTCTGTAAGGAAAAAAATCTGTTGTAAAATTATGAAAAAATATACAGAATGTTTACACAGTGCTGGTTTGTCAAATATGTTCATCTAATCCCAGGTTGTCACATCCCGACATTTTGTTATGCGCCCTTCACATCTTCACCCCAGACTAGCAAATAATCCTTTGGCATCTCTAAGCCTTTCCTTTTAGTGTCTTCTTCTGACACAAAAGGCTATGTTACTTTGCTTTTGGCGGAAAACACTGCATATTTGGTAGGGGTGTAAATCACCAGTTGCATAACAATATTGATTCAGGCGATCCAATATTTTCTGGAAAGTGTGCCACGACACTAATTCAATTCGATTTGATTCAGTGGCCTGCTATCGATGTCTGTTTGGAAGCTAATGATGTGCACCTGGGTGGAAACTGTGAAACTGGCCTGCAGTAGGGGTTTCAAAATAAAAAAAAGAGTAACTTTTAATCAATTTGATTAGATTGTTGGTCAGCCAAATGATGGATCCTTACACCCCTAACATTTGGTTATGCTCAGGCACAAACAGTTCATTTGGTTGAGTTTAAGTACAGAACCTTCTTGGACAAATTTTGGAAATGACTGCTGACATTTGGTGTCAAAAGGGACACAAACTCCTGGTTGAAAGGCGTGTGTCTAATTTGTGCTGACTCATCCACTCAATTTGTCTGATACAGATGCAGACGGCTTCACATTGCAAGTAAATTAAAGCCTTGTCAGTCTCTGAGCTGCGGCTGTATTAGCAAGTGCAGTGTAATTGGTTAGAAGCATTTCATACCAAGACCAAAGCACCACGAGATGAATAGAACTGTATCTTGTAATTTCCATCAATGTCATATGCAGCAGGTCTTTCCAGTGTTTGTCAATGGCCAGTAACATATTTGGCAGTAAAAGGGGGCACGGATTTGAGAATTCAGCCATCTATGTCCAAAAGTCAAAGCTGCGATCCAAGATTAAAGTTGCAAGAGAAAGATGCACTCACGCTGCCCTGTACGAAGCTACCCTGAGGCCAAAAGCACTTAGATTGCAAGGGAGGAAAACAAAGGGCCGTGTTCAATTTACGTGTGCCGTAAGCTGCACGCTTCCACTTCAAACACAAATACATGCATTTGAAGTAGAGTCACACAGACAGCCTCCATGACAGGAAGACCGATTTCCACCAGGAAATCAAACTCAGACTAAATTGGCATATTTGGTTTTATTTGTAGACTTTTCTGTTTGCAGATAAGACTTGTGCACAGGGCCGAATATATGTCGGCATCAGTCCACCAATTTATCATTTTTTCCCCCACTCCGGCTGTCCCTGTTGTGTAATTAGTTATAATAGTAGTAGTCCTGCATTTTTTATTAGTTCCACTGTTAGATATGGATTCATTCTATCACGTCAAAGTCAGAAACATGATGCAATATAAAGTCATTTTAAACAGCGATAGTGCATTTTCTTACTGCCTCAGGGCCATTCTGCTCTCAGCACAGCTTATGTTCGCCACCACAAATGGAGCAATATTTATTTCTTTTTGATTTCAAGGAACATGGACTGCATGCTGTGCATGACATTAATTTTCGGTTTTCACTGTGTGACTGCAGACGGTAAAATGACCAATCTTTGTGCGCTGGGACAGACCAGTAATATGTGAGTGGGGGTGACTTTTGAGTGATTGCAGTCGGTTCTGTCTGATTTCATGTTATCCAAGATGTGTGTGTGTGTGTGTGTGCGTATGTGCTGATTATACGCCTCCGTGTTTACTGCTAGAAGTTGATTTCTGACTTATTTTCCTAAACAAGTGTGAGAATCCAGCATTATCACCTAGTGTGCCCCTCTTTCACATAATAATAGGTACAGATCATACGATGAAGGGATGCATTTGATATGTATGAGGAAGAATTGCAAAAGACCCTTAAAGCGAGGCTTTTATACATACTAGTGCAGTGACTGTTAAAAACAGGCTGATTGGCTGTCCTCTATA
>KV751372.1:2463870-2478548 GCA_001698575.1 Mola mola | reverse complement strand
TTGACAAACATCAACTTGAGGGTCTAGTGTGTAGAATTTCATGGCATGTAGCTGTGCGGTTGCAGATGGCTAAGGGCTTGTACACACCCACCCGACATCGAGAACTAGGACATCTGGGTACATTCTGTCCCTGTGTGACGTGTGCAGAGGTAGACAAAACAGTCACTCGCTCAACATGGCTGATTACGAGACACAAAAGGTGCTGCCCTTGGCCCGTTGGTCATGGAAGAAGAAAGGAATAGGCAGAGTAAAAAAATGAGAGTACAAAATTGCTCTAAAGGGGTGAAATCATGTATTGTACAGCGACCGGCGCACAGAGCTTTGCCTCCTTCTCACACAGCCAATGAGAGTAATGTCTCTGCACTGCCCAACCCAGAAACACCAAGGACAAAAGACAACGCTGCCACTGTGGGACACACCAAAATGAGTAGCGTGACTGTCGCTCACAGATGATCCCGAATGGCTTGGTGTGAGAAACGAGTTGTCAAAAAGTTCTGTGAGGAACTCATTCAAGAAGATTAGCAAACTTTGCCGCCAGATGAAGTACGTTCGATTGATAGACAAAGCGCAGAGCAAACAGCAGACCTTATAACAGAGATGACAGCTCAAGATCATAGCCAATTAGCCTTATGGAGGGCAAATGCTTTTGTTGAGCCAGTTCCATCAAGAAAAAAACCTTCACCTCAAAACTGGAGAAACAACAAGGAGGTGCTTGCAGTAGATCAGATGAAACGGATCTGTTGGCTGAAGTGATGCTGGACTTATTCTAAACAGGGTGGGGTCCCATTGTCATCCGGACCACGTAGACGTGCTAATAATTCTGCATATAAACTTGGACGAGGCTGCAGACTTGTCACATAAATTTGCCTTTATCAAGACGTTTAAAAGACAGACTGATAGACAGATAGATGGATAGCAGTTTGACAGTAAAGTTAGACAATGACTCTGCTTAAGCTAAAAAACTAAACGAAAAACAAAAAAAAAAAAAGAGAACACTGAAACGAGGGATTGGGCCAAATATTTGAAGAATTTCAATGAAATGTTGATCCCTGCTGAAAACATGGAAGGCCCTCTGAGACCAAGTTTGCTTTGTTCTTCCAGGGCTATAAGTGGTACAAAATGTTGTACAGGGTAGAACAAAGGTGTACAGTACATTGTGGAAGGAGCTGCTATTTTTTTTTTTTTTGTGTCAAACCCCTGCAAAATGACTTGTTTTGAAATCAGAATTTGATCAATTTGGGTAGATTACATTTTGAAATTGTAGTACAGTGGCATGGTTAAAATTTAAATAGTAAATTATACTTAAATAGCAGTAGTAGCCATAAGACCGCCTCTTCTATAGGCACATTGATATGCAGGCTATACACAAGAATAGGGTCATTTTAGATTCAGGATGTTGTTGCTTTTGCTTCATGTCGTTATGAGCAACTTTCATAGGAATTAATGGGGGCCAGCGTCTTAGGATGTAGATTTTCCTTTACCTTTAAAAACCTCATTAAAATTTCTTACATTAGGCTAAATACAGTATAATTAGCATCAGCAAAAGTATGATCATAAATATATGGTGTTTTATCTATGTACCTAAATTCTATATTCTGGGCTTTAAATAGCGAGAATGAGATAATCAACTGGCTGCTGTCATTGCTAACAGCTGCCTCTTTAGGACCAGGCAAGATGTTTCATTATGGCATTTGGTGGCTGTTAAAAGTCCCCTCGATAGAGTGGGCACTAGATATGCCACCTTCAATTCAAAGACACAGCTGTTATCCGGATCTCTGGGGATAAGATACAATGTGAAAATCTCTCGAGCTTTTCTGGTGAAAATGTGCTTTACTGTGAAACTTTGCCAGTCACATTGTACCACACGGATGGCACCAACATCACATGAAGCGATCCTTTGAGAGAGCTCTTAGTGAGGAAAAGGCAGACAGGTCACCTCATGTGGAGTGCTGCACTATGTGTTCTCCAATAAGTCCCCTAGAGAATTGCTTATAGAGTGATGTAAACAGAGCATGCAGCCAAGCAGTCACATTTGCATGCTTCTCTGCTTTACAAACATTTCCCAATCTCTTTTCTCTGAGAAAAAGGACTTGAGGAAGATGCATGATGTAAAACAAGTGGATGGACTAAAACAAATGTGCATTATGGCCCCAAGTGCCCCAAAATAGCCCATGGTTATTTTCAGGTGATAACGCCCTCTAGTGATTGTAATAATTATCACAGGATGATAAGCAAAATAGGGGCTGGAAGATGTTTCATTTTAATTTTGCTCTTTCTTCACTGAAAGACACAGCAGGTAAAAGGAGAGGAGAACTAAAGATGTGTAGTAAAAGAAGGTGGTGAAGCTCTTCTGACCCCCTGCCTACTGTACTTTCAGATAACAACTTCAAAATAACCCCCCCCCACCGCTATTTTGTTATTTAAAGGCTTTAATTACAAAGGAAGAAGTGGGAAGTGTCTGACTTTTACCTGAAGTAATTTAACGCTGAGTGCAAACTTCATAGAACAATTAAATTCAACAGACCTGACAGTACAAACAAGGATGAACTTCAGACTTCAGAGATTCAATTAGGATGCATAAACTACTGCATTTTAAAAAGCATACTCAGCATATTACAACCCCTAAAACGGAGACACTTGGAAAAAAAAACGATGCAGGGAATCATATTCTCTTTCTGATTGGTTCTTACCAGTCATGACATCTCCATCGTTGACTCAGCAATAGGATCAGCTTTGTTTTTATGCCACTGCCAAAGCAACTAACCCTTTTTACAGCAACACGTGCATGCCCAATGCACATGATGGCATGAATGGTGAATTGTCATATTACACACATTTCCCAACAGAGCTAAAACACTCCACTTTTGTTGCAAATCTACATTTTAAAATGAAAACATAGTGGATAGACAATCAAAGAAGTTGTATAAAAGAAATGGCCGAACCACTTTGGAAGAAAAACTGAAAACAGTAATGTTATAACCCATTTTATGTGTTGCAAACAATCACGGTTTAGTTTCCAGATTCAACATCTGTCTACTTTTGTGGAGGATAATGATGAGGGACTGTTGGCAACAATTTGAGTGCGCTGACTTTTGGCTTTACACCGTTTCTCATCCACGCTGATCAGCTGACGCGCTGTGTTTTCTGCACTTACAATGAGGTTACCACTGAGTGAACCGAATAGGAGAAAACATCAAGAATCCTCAATGCATTAAACTGCATTAAAAAGGCAGTACCAAAGGGGTTTCCCTTTGGTACTGCCTTTGACTCGTTTATAAAAAATATTTGAATCCATAAGACGAGACCAGAGTTGGAGCCATGCTTTAAGCACAGACTCTGAGATCTGAACACCCCTTCAGCCAAGCATTCGTCTCTGTGAATGCTGGGTTGACGCAGCCGGCCGACAGTTAGATGCAGCTGAGTAAAGGTCAAGATCCGCGTCAGGCCTGACCACTTCAAACGTCGGAATCCCTCTTGGTGAGGATTTGAAGGAGGCAGTTAAGCTAATCTGTGTGCAGACAACGGCTGTTCAGTGGAAGTTCAAAGATATGTCAGAGAATTTGTGGGGAAATGATCCCGTTGGTTAGCACAGCGATCAGACTTCACAAAATGTCTCTAGTGTCTCCAGTAACACGCTGGCCTTGAATGCCTTGTCAGCAGCAGCAGCAACACAGCACGGGAGTACTGCATAAAGGCAATCTAGCAGTTGAGTTTTACTGAGCAGTGAATGGCGTGATGGAAACCGGATGGGTGGCACATTAGGATGTGTCATACACCGACTGTTTAACATTTTGTCAGAGGCTAAAAATAAACAGCTGCGGTTTTTTCAGATTCATAATCATGAGTGGAGTTGGATAATTCCAACAGAAATGGGGCCATTACAGAGGGGAGTGAATGTTTTCACACCAGTGTGGGCTTGAATATGTGACAGACTTAAAAGGGTTACTGTGGAGTGTTGTTTTAGTTTTAAAAATACATTTTTAGTGCTCAGTCAAACATATTTCCTCAATTTCAGACATAAAGATACTCTTTTCATGCTGCGGCAAGAGCGATTTGGTCTTTCGAGCTGTTTTACGAGAGGTTTCTTTGACATACTGTAAATCTAGTGCCTCACAACTGTTAGTGCTATAAAACTTTGTGAGCTTCACATTACCACAACGTCAGCATAGAAGTCACAAAGACCTAAGCTTTTCGAGAGCTCTGGGTGATGGAACGGCAGAGAGGTTTACTAGTCGGTCTCCAAAAAGTCAGGTTTAGTGCAGGAGCTACCAGGGAAACAGGGATGTTCAGCTCGAGGTGCCTGGAGTCATCGATCAGTGTCCATCTATCTCTTATCTTCTTATCCTCTCCTATCCAGAAATGGGTCGTAGGCTGCAGGATAAGCAAGTTGATCCACACGTCGCTCTCCTTGGCAAAGGTTTCTGTCTCCTCCGGGGGGGGGGTCCTGTTTCCAGTCCAGATGAGCTCCAGCAAGTTCTGGGTCAAGCCCAGTTGCTTCTCCCTGCTGGATGTGCCCGACCTTCAAAAGGAAGTGCACAGGGGGGATTCTAATCCAATGCCTTAAGCACTAGCACTAGCTCCTTTCAATGTGAATGAGTCAACAGTTTTACTACGAGCCTCCACCCATGCGTCTGAATGTCTCCTCACCTTGTCTCTAGACTGAGTCATGACCCTCGGTGAGGGTGAAACCATAGACTATATAAAAACATGGACGTTATTAGAGCTCCCTGGGACAGTTTTGGGTGGGCGGGTGTGTGGGGAAAGGAACTCGATACTGTGACTCCACTTCCTGGTCTCTACTGCGCAGACTCTTGACTTCAAATAATTTCAAAAGATTAGCAAACTGCCCGTCCGACTCTTCATTCTTGCATTGACAGTGAACTCGAGCTACCTGGAGGGAACCATGGTCTCAGACATCCCAGCCGCTTCGCATTCAGCTTCATGGGTGCTGATGGTTCTGATGTAGCGACCTTAACTGAACTACGTCTTTCACAAAAAGCAGATGAATGATCTATATGACCAACAGGGATTCAGACTTTTATTTCTATTTGTTTGTTTCTCTTTCATCTTTAGGCAAAAGGATTTGAGGGAGAAACACAAGGAACCATTTTTCTTACACTAACTTTAAGTTGTTAATAAGACTGTTTTGTAACAATTATGCAAATCTTTTCTAAAGATGGCGGCAGTATATTTCTGTAACACATTCTAAAGGCACTGAGACAAACTGAAACCAAAACAAATAGATTTTTGGAACTGATAAATTCCAATTACATCTAAGTAAATTACATAAATATTGATATAGAAGCCTTGCTCTTAAATCTGCTTGTGTTTGTTGGTAAAAAGCAGCAACAAAAATTATTTTTCAGTGCCAATGCACTCTTCTCAAGTCGTATACTGCATTATTCAAGCATGTAATCCATAATAGACCAAAGCTAAAGCTGGTGATGGCAGAAAACCCTTAGAGATCCATCCAAATGTAAGATAATACATCTGACTGAATTGCTAATAAACTGACTTGCTTTATAGTGTCAACGCAACACACAGAGAGTCGAGATGTGGATGGGTCAACGTTATAGCGGTTAAACATAAAGCTCCTATCATATTCACTCTGTAAAAAATAATCAAAGACTTAACATTCTGGAAAATATAGACAAGGCCTCCACTTTTTTTCTTCCTAGTACAGTAATGCAGGAATTGAAATCGTCCATAAAGAGCAACAGAGTCACTACAAATCATCCTGGGGGAGACATAAATGTTTGATGGCCATCCATGTAATTATGTCATAGAACTGTTAGTAGTGGACCAACTAACCAACGCTGCCTTAAATTGATTTATTATTGTAACAATCATTACAATCAGAAGTGATACTGACATGTTCCAACTCTGCTCCCACCATACAGACAGTGTGCACCTCTAATGTAATGTAAGACTGAGTTTGAGAAGCTCCATGTTGTGTTACAGTGAGCATGTAAGTGGCTTTTGAGCTTCTGCTGCCGCCACTGTATGATACACAAAATGCCTTTATTTCACAGCCGAGGTTAATGAGTGCAGAGCAAATTCTCTCAATGCCAGTAAGGCAAAGAACACCTCAGGGAGGATTTCACAGCTCTAAATGGGCAGCTACATTGTGTTTTGTTTACAATAAAATAACATAAAAGCAGAGCAACAAGCATGCATCTTTATTTGTTTTCTATTCATGTGCTTTTTGTTGCATCAAACGCCTCTGTGCTATTACATGGTTTTGATTTTTCTCTAAACAGTCTTATCCATCAGCATTTGCAGCTATTTACAGATACTGCAGTTAAATATAAACGTTTGGTGCTACTATTGCTGTGTCCTAGAAATGATGAGTTAAATAAACAGAAGCTGCGCTGCGGTGTTAAAATATTCACGGTCTAGTGGTACTATAATGCAAACGTGAGTATGAGTGGTTTCCCACAATGCCAAAGCCTGGCACGTCCAAGTTCGTGCCTCTGCCTACATCCGGCAGGCAAAGCACCCAACCCACAATTATTTCCACAGGAGCGGTGAGGCATCCATTTAGGATGTGCACAGACAAGGCTCATCTATCAGAGCTCCCCTCCCAGGTCTGCCTCCAAGTTGGTTCCCCAGTGGCCCTGTTCCAGGCAAGGTGTGGGAGAGCTTCTTCTTGCATGGTCCATGAGGGTTTCTGAACCGGTGTCTATGTCCACTGAGACAGCTTTGCCTTGGGAGACCCTACCAGGAGCTACTGGCCAGAAAACACAGCTCTCAGGATCACTGGGACACACAAACCCCTCCACCATAATAAGGTGGTGATTCAGAGCTCAGACATCTGGAGGGAGCTCGAAGTAGTTCCACCTGGATGCCTCCCTTCGGAGGTTTTCTGGGCAAGTCCAACTGGGAGGAGACCCCTGGGTAGCCCCAGAACCCGTTGGAGAAAACATATCTCATCTGTTGATCCTGTCTGCAGCATCTGGAATAGCGGAGCCAGCTGCTGAGCGTGGGTAATTATTGCTGAACATAAAAACGTGCAATGGGACGCAAAGCCCAGTCTGGAAGAAAGTCATGTGTGTGAGCCTCCGCCCAACTGCGTCGGCTATCGTCTGACACCGACCTGATCTTTACTTTACAGGTACATTGAACTCGGGGCTGCATTCAACCAAAGAAAAATCTTTATCAAGTGAAACTGTAAAACATTTTTGTCAATTCAATTAAAAATGAGACCTAAAGATACAGCAGCGAGTCGGAGAAACAAGTCAAATAATGTAACTTATTAAGATTCATTTTTGAGAAAACAAATAAGCGTGTTTTGGAAACAGTCTAGAAAAGCTAAATACATGTAAAGTGTCATGAGATGACTTTTGTTTGGAATTTGTAGAATATAATTATATTTACTTGACTATATTGGAAGTATAGACTGGATTACTGGAAGAGATCCCCAATATTTGACAGGCTGGGGATCAGAACGGCTGAAACATGTAGAGGTGATAAACAAACTCACTACAAGTTAACATCAAAACTAATGTTAAGCGCAGAGTTTGTTGTGTTAGCAACCAGTCATTTTCACTCAAGGTGTTAAAACTTTCTACAAAGATTTGGGAGCCGTTCTGTGTGTTGACTTAAAACAAAATCTGTTATCAGTTTTATTTGCATTTTATCCGAATTTTTGTGCAACACTGTAGGATTTAAACTCAGAGTTTAAGTTAATATCATTTGGTTTAATCATATTCTCATTTCATGGCTCATATCAGTGTAACCCTCCACCCAATGACTCGGCCTCATCAAACTAACTTTGGCTGTCAGGATGTGAAACATCCTCCACTCATCTCCTACAGGGCAGTCACATATACCAGGTGCATCACTTTACATATAATTTCCTACAAATTAACATCTAAAGCAGGCTTTCCTCGCTCCTCTTCCCCTCTCTGCCTCACTTTCCTCCTGCATTCCACGCCCCTCTTTGCTGACAGAAGACCAGGGGGAGGCACTGTGGCAGATTCGAATACAGAAATCCGGTAGTAAACAGAGGAGCGGCGAGGGAGGGCTGCATGGAAGGCGGCAACTGGCCGGAGCTGCTAATGGTGAGGAAAATGGAAGATCATGTGGGAGCCATGGCTGGATGGAGAGAGGTGTAGTGCAGAGACAGGATCACATGAGTGGTGGGCGGATGCTTTGTGCATGCGTGTATCCTGCTGCTGTGCTTTCCATCTACCTGCTCAAGCCATGCGCGCTGACATGTGGTTATATTACAGTCACGGTACAAGGCTTTACTTGTGCGAGTCAAACCTATTCATGAGTGAGGCTGCCTATGTGTGTGTGTGTGTGTGTGTGTGTGTGTGTGTGCACTGTAGGAGTGAAGTGTTGGGGGGGCAGCCATGAGATTAATGCGTCAGAAAGGCAGCTGTGTCCTGGGCTCAGTCATTTGGAAATATCTCTCAGGAAAGAAAGATAGAGCGGGAGAATGGAGGGAGGAGGAGGAGGAGGAGGAGGAGGAGATGCGTCTACATCCGTTGCCAGATAAACAAAAGCTGAGAGGCTTCGCCCGCGTCGGAGGGAGAGGAGGAGGAAAGGGAAAGAATTAGAGAGCAGGACACCGCAGGAAGCTTCCGTCCCCGAGACTCATTACCGTCTCCTTTAAACGTCAACGCCTGAATTCTTGTCTGAGCGGTTCTCTAATGAATAAAACAACAGATATTTTATTTTTACAACTCTGAATTTGTATTGTAACTTTGGCCATTTTTGTCTATCAATTATGATAATTTTTGGACTCAAAAGGTTGTTCAGATCTGGAAAAAAAATGACTTTTCTTTTCAACAGAGTCTGATGTTGCTTTTTAAATTGTTTTCGCCAGCTGTTTCCCAATGAGCGCAGACACAATAGCAGCAGCGATAAATCAATATCACTTTTGATTTAGTAATTTAAAATTAAAAGCTAAGTGTTCTATTTGTAGGCAGGGATGTTATCGTTTGTCTGAAGGCTTCATTGTTCACATTAATGAAGAAGGTTGTCAGTACCATCATTCAAATGAAAGATTGAGATTTCTAAATGAAACACTTCCACTGTTTTTAGTTTTAGTTGGCAAGTTGAAGACTGAACGACAGATTCTGTTAGATTTCAGGAACGATGAGGTTCTGCTCCAGTGCCAAAGCCCTCACCAGTTACCATCCCCACCGTCTCACACCTCCACATTTTCTCACGTCTCATTCAGACACACAAGTGTTGAGAATGTAGCTGCAACGTAAAGCTGTCTCAGACGACTTGACTCAGTGACACAGGGACATACTCCCGAAAGCAAGAAAGTCCCAAAAGAGCTGGTGGGTCACACACATGACTTGTACTCCCAGGATCCCAGAGTTTGTGTCCCATTGAAAACAAAGCATTATCCTCCACTTCCTAAAACTAACCAATGAAATTTTGTGTCCTAACTAAACCAAAGTTGCATCCAGTAAACCTTGTGTGCTACTGTAAAGACAAGGTTTAAGACATTAAAGGGTTATGCAATAATAACCATGGGCACCTTGGATGTCTGGATAAGTTGCAAGGGACACACAATTAAACGCTGGTAAATCTGTGATGACAGTGGGTTGTCCAGTCTGTTACACTAAATCAATTAAACACAGGTTTTACAATTATAAACACAGTTGTCTCCTCAACACAATGAAGCAGTTATTTTAACCCTACAATTATTGTTTCCAAACCCTAAGACAACTGCGTTTGTGCCAAATCCTACTCAAATCTTCATCATCATTTTAATGCCATGTTATTATAGCTGCAGTAGATAACTTTTATAATAGTAACTTTTTATCATAGTTATTAAAATGATCACTACCTTCTGTTGGTAATACACAAGACTGACTGTGGTCCTTCCTACTGGTCCTAACGCAGTCTGCAAAAATCCTTAGCTTCCCCAAGAAAGAAAAACCAAACAGTGTGCATCGATAATCTCTCATAAACAGGCAGCGAGCAGCCCAAAATTTTTGCCTCAACGACAAGAAGATTGGGCTGAGTGTGGCAGGAGGTTCATCCTCATAGCAGAGGAGTGACTACCTGCACTGAAAAAATGATGAAGAAAAGGATGCGATAAAGAAAGATCCACAAAGATCCCAATCTCGTGCACAGCAGTCTTCTCTACAGGGAGGGGCTTGGAGGCAGAACTACAGCGCAGTCCTCTTTCAGATTTGTAATTTGACAAATTACAGTATGCCATTGCTTTTATTTGGAGGATTTGTGTAAATGATGAGTGTGAATGGCTCTGCCTTTCCTTTAAAGGTCATGTTTACAGTGGATGAACTATAAAATTATTATACTAAAAAGGTATTTAGTGTTTGAAGCATTAAGTCAGTCCCTGCAATAAAGACGGTAACATTTTGAAGCCATTTCTAACTGAAATTGCACTGCTTTAAATCACAAAATTCTATTTTTTCACCTACATCAGAGCGATAATGTGTACAGCCAGCGCGTTCTCCATCAGTCTGGATACACAGAAATAGCTTCAAAATAAGAGGGAGTGCAGGCGGAGGCCAGCTTGAACCTGTATGTACCGTTTCAAATGCGCAGCAGTTCATGAGGGTTTTCTGTTGAGTCAGGCAGCTGCAGAACAGCGTGAGAAAGCCGAGGGGTTATCTCACTATCATCTCCTGGGGCAGCGTCACACAAACAACTGATGACGACGGTGTCTTACTAAGAATCAGTGCAAAAAACCTGCAGCAGTGCAATCTGCCCGCGACGAAAAATGTCTGTCGTAAATCTATTGTGCACATATTTAAACTTTTGCCGTTTGAGACTGGCCTCTCAGTAGTATAAATTGGGAAACTTGGAGTTGACAAGGAGAAACTGCGGTTATTGTATCAGCAGTGATTATGCTGTGGATTATGAAGAGGTGTGGCTGATTGATGTTAAGCACTTCTTTTTTTTTGCCATGGATCAGTTTGAAAAAGGAATGGGGAACATCTTCTCATAACGTATATCATGGCTCACATAACCACAGGTCGGCGATGTCAGATATTTAAAGGAGCAGCACTGGTGACCTGTTGCCTCTGGGACTCTTGTAACCCTCAGTTCTGTCAGGTAAATTTAAAAACACAGTGACAACGACAGAATCACTGTTGACAGGGTGTTAAACACAATCTGGAGCAAATCTACTAATGACAGTCTCCAAAATTAGATTAAATTAGTAATTAAAGGTCTAATCAACAGCTGGTGCAGGACTTAAAGGTCCTGGGTGGTGGTTTAACTGGATAAACTTCAACAGATGAGACTCTTGGGCGAATGGCATTATTTCTCTGGTCGAAGGTCCGTTTAGAATTGGACAGCGTCATCAAAATTTAGTATTGTTGTTGACAAAATAAATTTTCAGAATTCGGGGAATGAAGGACCCCTTTCACATCACATGTTTTATGATATTTTATTCCATGGTATATTTAAACGATACTGAAGATTCCAGGCCGAGCGTAAATGCTAACATTAAGCCCTTTTTGCTAACATTCATGAAAATCCACCCTCATCACTACCTGTTGTTTGTGCTGAATTTTTATATTTTCTTGAGCTTTGAAACAAAACACTTTGCTAAGATGCCTCTGCAAGAGTTGATCTATAAATGAGTTTCTTGTCATTTGAATTTGTTTCCATTTGTGCTGTGACCCAAAGCACAAAGCACAAGTCAAATTTCTCACAGTGGCTTTCAGGGAAGAAAAACAAATGGCAATGCCAGTGATATTATCAGTACAAATTTACAATGTTGCACTCCAAATGATTGACTGTAATTTAACCTTATACAGGTTTATTTTCTGTTGAATATTTCATGCTGTTTCCACTTTCCTCTTTTTAATTCCCAGCTTCCATTTCTCTTGTTTCATACGGCTGATTTCTTACTAGACAAACAAAAACATGCGAAACCCTTCTTGATGAACAACTTTCATGGGCACTTGATGCACTTTTTTCTTTCTAAGCCATCGAGTGAGGTCAGTATCACATTCGTTTATTATTTTATAATGATTTAATCAAGACAAATGCGCTAGTCATCACAGAGTTTGACCCTCAGCTGAGAAATTACATAGGCTTATTCTTACCCTTTTCTAAGGTGAAACAATGAAGATTCTTTTAAGATGTATTATATATATACTGTATTAGTTGAATTACTCCCTGGAAGTTATATGCTTCCATGAGGTAAAGTTGTAGGTTGAGAAGAAGGGCTGGGTTGGTTTGTGTGATTGATAGGAATCGTATTATTTTTCAAAGGTATTAGGTGCATGTTTTGTAACAAACTCTGGATGACAGCGCTAATTAAGTGTATGGGGGTCAATTGTAAAAGAGAGCGAAGTGGATAAGTCAGTTTTCCGTTGGGCAAACATGAGCAACACCAATAGCATAACAAATTAGGTTGGGGTGGATTTTTATAGGAATGGGAGGTCTTCTTGTTTTGTTGGTGTTTTGGGACAGGAAGTAAAGAGTGCTGAGTTATTTCAGTAGTAGGTGCAGATCAGCAAAAAGGTTTGACTGAATTCGTAACACAAGAGCCTGGTTGGGAAGGTTCACACTGGCAAGTAATCCAGCTGTGCTGTGACCTCACAATATGTAAGGTTGCATTGACCCCGGACCTCCAAAAGTTAACCAATTCACCCTCGAGTCCAAAAGTAGGTCTGAACCAAATTTGAAAAAAATCCCTCAATGCATTCATGAGATATTGGGCTCTCAAGATTTAGAGTCACAGGAAGCTTTGCTCTAAGGTTGTTTCATATTCTCAAGTGTGGCCCACGCGAGGCTGCGGTGATCCTGACCCTTGATCTATGGCCTCCGAAATCTAATCACCTCATCCTTGAGTCAGAGTGGACATTTGTGCAAAGCTGGAAACAAATCCAGAAAGTGTTCCTAAACAAATCCAAAAATATTCTTAAAAAATTGCATTCACAAGAATGATTGGATGTACGTACTTAACGTAAACCCCCAAAAAGTTAAAGACTCCGTCCTTGGCTGTCGCCGGCACAAAGGCATAAAAAGTGCCCTTATTTACTCTGCATAGGGAGGAGATTGAAGTGGATAGGTGGTGATATTATATGGTCTATATAGCCAAACTCTTCATGACCTGATAATGGCTGACATCATATGTTCTGACATAACTTATGTCACCAACTCACCTCGCTACGCGATCCAATTCCAAAACGACC
Source organism: Mola mola (assembly GCA_001698575.1). NCBI lineage: Eukaryota > Metazoa > Chordata > Actinopteri > Tetraodontiformes > Molidae > Mola > Mola mola. The sequence goes on along the minus strand of KV751372.1, from coordinate 2,465,403 downwards.
ACATGATAATGACTATCTGGAACTATAGTCCCAAACCACTGTCACCCCAGCTCAGTGTTATCAAAGGAAACAGCCATAAATGTTGTTCTGGGAGGCTTTGAAATTCAACCTGTGTCATTTCAGCATGAGGACGTGATGACTAAAGGAGTAAATGTGAAATTTTGACCTTGAGTAGGTTTATATGCAGTGATTATTCATCAGTTGTTCATGTATACAAGCTCCATCCAGAATCTAAGAGCCAACAAAAGTCAAAAGAAGGACTATTTAATGAATGAGCTGCGTCGTCTAAGCAACACATGTATTGACAAATGTAGATTGAAATGCATTGGGCTGGGGACTATCGACATTGCAGCAGCAAACACCTCCTGTGGCTGGAAAATGTTCTTTTTCACGGAGAAGTGAGAGATGACCTTGCTGAATGCATATTCTAAGGTAACGCTGATAGAGCCTCAGCAGATTGGGAAATTGAACCTGTGTTATAAAAGAAAAGCACACAGGATGACAAGCAAACACCGTAAGCGCATGATTGATTTAGTCATTAATCTGAGCAGCGCTCTGCATGTGCGCGCGCTGCAGTGTGTGAGCGAGTGTGCACACATAAATGCGATTGCTTGTTGCTTGTGTTTAAAGAGGCTTCTTCTGTTCACATATGGATAACACTCCTTGTATTGAAGTGCTGTGGCCCTCATCCCACTCCCATCCCCTCATGTGTTCCATTCTAATGATTGGTGTGCAAAGCAAACATGAGCCAGCCGTGCTCGACCAATCTGTAGCTGGAGGTCAAATATGAAACCTTTTTGACAACAAAACAAATTTTACTTGTTTACTTTTACTTGTTTTCCAGCTGTGTTTAAAAATGTGTTTGTTTTCAACACTGGTTTTATAACAGAGTGAAATAAATGAAATAGCCATTCTCCCCACAAATTGTCATGCTCAGCTTCCCAAAACCTTCTCTGAAAGTACTAATACTATTCTGTCTTGGTTGGGTCTGACTTCTCCACAAGAACATCTAATGGTATCATCGATCTGCTTCTGAAACCTGACTTGTCACTGGTGATACTTGCTCTTAGGCCTTTTGGAGGGGCAAAGACTTGTGAAGCACAATACCTACTGCTTTATGTGTAAGAAACGGTGACTCTCACCATGGCTGCTTGCTGTGTAGACGAGCATGAAAATCATGTACTATGAACAGCCCATTGCAGAAGGTTCCCTAATAAGACCTCACAATAGGCTCTAGTTAGTCCCCTTAAGCAGTAGCAACTGACGTCCCTTATTTTCTTGATTTCTACATTCATCTTTTAATCTATAAATTATCCGAAGGTTGTGACATACAGTAATGTCCACAAGTATTTGAGAAATTACATTTTTTTTTATCATTTTAACTCTATACACCACCTCAATGGATTTAAAATAAAACAATCAGGATGTGACCGAAGGGCAGACGTTCAGCTTTAATTCAAGACTTTGCGCAAAAATGTGTTGCGTTAATGTTTTAAGTGTTTAGCAACAAGCTAAGTTGTCAGTAAATGACAG
>KV751372.1:2448042-2463852 GCA_001698575.1 Mola mola | reverse complement strand
TCTTATTATTTATTTCTATTATTATTATTTTTTATGATAGCATTGTTCATGAAATTAATGCTAAATGCAATTAGATTTCTCTACCATTACTGTTAAAGTGTGCAAAACATCCCCACAACAAGATCTGTAATGCTAAGGTGAATTTGTTTAGCATCTACTGGGTAAAATAGATTAGAAGTCGATTTCCGTTAAGTACAATTGACACCAGAAGAATGAGCAGTCGTTTTGTATCGATGTCATTGGATCGCAGGATTGGTAATAAATAAAACTGATCAATTGCACCAACCGTTGCTTTTTTGAGTGTTGCTTACTAATAGCTCCATGATACACATCTGGTGCTCATCATATGCCTTCAAAACTGGCAGATTCATATGGAAAATATAAGACCACGGAAATTATTCTTTGTTTTTATTACTTTAAATGTATTCACTTTATACATAAAACACAAGGCCAGCTCTTATTGCAAAAAGAAGAGAAGATTAATATAAAAACTAAAGTAACTCTGGCATTGATTTATTTTAATCACCTCATAATTAACTGTTCATTCTAGAACAGTAAGTACTGTAAGAATTAAGTATAACTACAGACAAATGTAAAAAGTAATGTGATGGGCACCAATGATGGTTCCAACTTTCCAAAGTTTGATAGGTATTGTATTTCAAACCTTTCAAGGCTCATCCTGCCACGAATGCGACATTCACTGTTCGAACATTCTGAAGTGCTGCGATCACTGGCAAACAGTTCAAAAGGCTAAGAGGGAAATTTCTGGCAGCTCACTTCCGTTTTGTTCCACTGGAGGAAACAGACCTTATATCAATGTGAACCCTGAGAACACGACCTAATAGAGTGTCCCAATTCGACTAGCTTACCTCTTTATTCTTGACGGTTATAGAAAAGAGATGAAACAGCATTTTTGAAAGAATTCCACTGCTGAGGATGAAAAGTGAGCAGTAGTTTGGTTTTTGCATTTAAACCGGATGAGATGACGATTGCTGAAGTTTTTGTGTCTGTCAGTCAGCTGCAGAAACCACTACTGCTGGAAGGCAGCCGTAGGTGTGTGTTACAGAACTGGGCCTGTGAAGGACTGTAGCTTTGTCCAGTCAGTTCCGAGGGAGCGTATCTTATTGGTCACTTCTAATATAAGTATAAACTGCTGGCACTGGTGATTGGCTTTGGTCGACGAGTGACAGGAAAAGGGCAGAAAATACAGCAGGAGAGGCAGCATGGTTTGATTTTTTTTCACGTGGAACCTAAAGATACACATTCTGTCCTGGTTTTGTAATAAATAAGTAAACTAATTAATCACAGAATAGTTTGGTCTAGACCTGTTTAACATGTTAACTCTCATGTAACGGCTTTTGTTGTACACTGACACTATATAAATGAATTTAAACTTTTTATTATTAAACAATTATTGGATTAGCTTTTTTCATAAAGAAATGCATATAAACAAGAGATTCTCATAATGCAACCATGGCACTTACTGGGAGCAGATTTATTTCAGTCATAATTCTTACTGTTTTAATATTTTATCAAAATTGAAAAAGACATCTTTCTATTTCCCAGTATTTTTGGTTTTAATCTCACTGTAGATGTTTGCTTGTAATGCAGAAGCAATGATTTATGTTAACCCATTATGTCACAAACAGAAATTGTGACATGTAATTCAGTAGCTCTTTTGTCAAACATCAGAAATAGGTAATTTTCTCACTTATTCTCACATTTCCTGTTACAGATGTTCCAAACATATGCAGAAGTTTTGAGTTCAGCTGATATTATCTTAACAGAGAGCAACAGCCAAGAAGAGGTGAGTGGAATGAATAAGGGAGTAAAAATAAGATTCCTGTTGATGAATGATAATTTGCTGCTATATGTTGGTGCAGTACATGCAGTCTTTTAATGGACAGAGAAGCTGAGACAAAAAAGTATGTGTTGCTGTTGCCAGGGCGATCACTGACTACTTAGGAAAATACAGATTAAACCGTCTCGGACAGCATTTCTAAGACACCTCAGGATGAATGGCTTAAAAAATAAAAACTGATGATTTCTCACAGCTTTTTACTTATTTTTAAAATCCCTTTCCAGTCAGAACTGGTTAGCGGAATATTTGAGTATGTAGAAAGATCTAAGTGTGACGCTGTGATGAAGTGCTTACACAAGCATGGCTGATTTCCGTTGTGCTGGCTGATTATCTGACTTTAAGAAGGCAGGTTTACCAACATGATTCGCGAATGGACTTTATGAGGTAAACTTGTGAAATGAAAAATATTTGCAGAGTCATATATTGTCAATGAGCTGATAACACAACATACAGAGCAGAAAAAAATCTTCTTATTGGCCATAAGGAACCAAATTCCTAGACTTGAATTTTAGTTACTAGATGAAAAATGACAAAAAACGCAATGAAGTGGATGAATATGTATTTTGATATTTTTAATTTTGTAGTTTTGCACTTAAAAACACTCAGCGATCGTACAAGAATTATTGATTTGAGCAATTTAACTTATTCCGTATTTATTTTCATTTGACCTATTTTGTATTTTCCTGTTTTATGAAAACTGTGTCTGGCTTTCCATCCATCCTTTTTCTACCGCTTATGCCGGTAGGGGTAGAGCGAAGCATTTTCGGGCGAAGGCGGGGTACACCCTGGACAAGTCGTCAGTTCATCGCAGGGCTGACATATAGATACAAACAACCATCCACACTCACGTTCACATCTACGGGCAATTTAGAGTGACCAATTAACCTACTAACCCCCAGTTTGCATGTTTTTGGACTGTGGGGGGAAGCCGGAGTACCCAGAGAGAACCCACACAGGCACAGGGAGAACATGCAAACTCCACACAGAAACACCCTGACCTGGGAATCGAACCCAGGACCTTCTTGCTGTGAGGCGACAGTGCTAACCACTGCACCACTGTGCCGCCCTGTGTCTGGTTTTGTTAGTTTTTATTCATATTTTTGTGTGTACGTGTGTGTGTGGAAGATGAGTGTGCACTTTGTGGAAGCTAATGGGGTTTAAAAAGATTAGAAAAAAAACAAATTCCAGCTCAGTTTGTCTAGAATGAAATATGCCTTGATTTATAGGGAATGTTAATAAAGCAAAAATGAAAGCTGTGAAATATTTACCTAAATTTTAACCAGCAAAAGAGCTGATGAATACACTGGTTGATTACACAAACAGCTCTATCAGTTGTAACCACTCTGCAATTATATGCAATCAGAGCCAGTTTGCAGTGTGACAACTAGAAAACTCCTGTCCATTATTATTAGGGCCAGGAACAAAGGTACTTTGTAGTAATGATTTCATTTCATTTTGTCTAGGAATGCAATTCTATGGTCTTGGCTATCCAAGTGCTATGCTATCTGGTTAAATTCTATATCTATTTCAAACAGTTGGAAGCCTGTGAAAATGAAGCAGTCAGCAACAATGGCGGCAGATGAGATTTTGAGGAAATGGACTGTGGTGAATGCAAGGGAGAGGCATATAGAAATGTATCTAGAGGGAATGAAATGGAGGAAAATTGCAGATTGCGAGGAACACACAAACACTACAGGCTGACAGGAGGCGGGTGTTAAAAGAGGAAGCAGCTGGAACGTTGCGGCATGGTGTGAGAATGTGGCGACGGGAAGGAAAAGACATGTGGAAAGGCTTACCTGGGTACTGCGTGGCTCCTGTGTAGGAAAGGGAGGATAGGTGGGGCGGGGAAAAGGGGAAAAGTAAGACAACAAAACAGAAAGGGAGGTTAGCATTCAAAGCCCCATTTTAAGGTAAATGCTCTCATTTCCCGGTAGAGGTTCATGCAGGCAAAAATGCAAAGGAAAAGGTTAATTAAGCATGCTAAAGGGGAAGCCCTTTAAAAAGATAATCACTGAAAGACCACAGCTGATTTGAGAAACAGGCTTCGATCAGCACTATTGTGTTGAGATCTGCCAAATGTTGCAAAAGGCCAGAGAGAACAGAGAGAATGATATCGTCTGCATATTTATTTACTTTCTTCAGGAACATTTAGACAGTTAGATACATCAAAAGTCGTCATTGTAGCATACAACAGAGATGGTATTACCCTTGTGTGAATATTTCTGGCAGAGTGAAACTGCAAAGGAATTAGCTCAGAATGATTAATGTGAGAAAGGAAACAGGCAACAGTGTCACTGCTGGTAAAAAACCCCCCAAAAAAACCCCAAAAACCACAATGACAGTGACATCAACATTTCCAAATTTCTCAACATGCCCAATTAGCCAAATGCCAGTGACGAACGCAAAGTAACACAAGAATACAAGAATATTTGCAGTACAGATAGAAGTGAGACAAAACAAAATACATCATACAAAAATACATCTCAAGATCTCCAACTGTGCCACCATCAGCCTCAAATCATGAAAAAAGAAAGTCTCATGACAACATGCAAAACTGTTGTTTTGTTGTTTAGAAAAATACAACAGTTGATGGAACATGAGACTATATATATATATATATAGTCTCATGTTCCTATTTTATAACTAAAACTGATAATCCTACAAAGTCAAGAGATAGAAAAGTACAATTCAAAAGCTTCAAACGTCCCTTAAAAAGAAGCATTTATTTGCCCTTTTACATGTAGTGTTTCTTGTTATAATTTTATTTTTTGGATAGCAGAAGGTTGCAGTGGAATGAAAAAAATCTATATATTTGTACATTTTTAGACAAAAAGCAGCACCGGCCTTCACACTCAGGCATTCATTCAGACTCCCATCACCTAAAAACATTTTTCAGCCAAGTGAGCATAATGACTCCAGCTATGAGGCAGCTTTTGATGAGAAAATTTATTTCCTCTTCAACTTCGCCAAATTTTAATCATGGTGATATTCTAATTACCGCTATGCAGAGCAATAAGAGGCAGGGATTGAGAGGGTGTGTGTAAGCGAGGAAGGAGAGGAGATCGAGGGAGGCAGTCTTTGCAGGGAAAATCTAAGAAAAAATGCTGCATTAAGATCCAGTGAAAACATCCTGTTTTTGGAAAATGCTGCCTTTTTGACTCTGCTCATTTACATTTCCTCCACCTCTGAAGGAGCGACTCTCCTGTTTAGTGTTTAATGTGCATGACAAATTCTGAATGAATTTGAATTTGAATTAAATTCTAAAATATCTTTTTTGGAGTTTGACAGCCCTCAACCTCACCTGAAAAGCTTTAACTGCAGTTTCAACCTGGAGTGCTCACCAAAAGAGTATTGTTAGGTCGTAAAGTCTCCAGCACAGCATCAGTCACCCCCTGCATATGCATTCAGCTGTAGCACGCTGGAAGCAGAATAACAAAGTGCCTTGGAGGGCCAGTCAACCCAGACCACCCTCGAGTTCAGGTTCCTGCAATGTGGTGGACTGGGGCGGCTGTTGGGGTTTGCTTTGTGGAGATTACACAGCAATACCTGAGACATGGAGCAGCTATCGCCATGTTAAGTAAATGAAGAGTGTCTAAAAATAACTGCATGGTTGCTTTGTCCCTTATTGGTCTTGTGGGAGCCGTCACCATCCTATCACGACCTACAACCTCCAGAGGTGAGCTTAAATGACAAGGATTGCAGAGATGCATTAAACATGAGTCATTTGGACAGAGAGCTCGACGCTGGACCACTCCAGAGATGATAGGGACATTAACTTGGGTTTTACCAGAGCCTCAGCGGTATTAATGAAAGCCTCACCTGGCTCCAAGTGACTCTCTACCACATTTCACTCACAGACAAGTAGTTCAAGATAAACACAGTCACTCTTGTCCTTCCTCTCCTAATTGCCATTTTATGGTTTATTTAGCAGTGGGCAAAGCCAGCCTTTGAAATCACTCTCATTCAAGAACAAAAATGTAAATAAACCATGTAAAAAAAAGAAAAAAAACATTTCCAACAATTCATTTGCTAAGTGCAGTACAACAGAAAGATAAAACTTTTTTGATAGTGATGTGTATAATAATGTCTAATTTCAAGGCAGCCAATTAGATTTTTAGGCTAATGAAAATTGTTGGTGTTCCCCAGGGCTCCACTTTAGGTCCTAGTGTTTTTAGTGCTTTCCATTTTTGTTAGTCATCTTCCGCAAATCTGTTCTAGCTCATCTTTAATTATATGCTGACGATACCATGATTTACTCTTCCAGGGCTCTTGTTTATAAGTTCAGGTGACACCACAAGGTGATTTTAACACCATTCGAAATTGGTTCTCCTCTAGCAAACTTTTACTCAAAAAGAAGAAATGTTGTTAGGCAGTAATTTCCTGCATTCTGCAACCAACATCAGGTCAATAAACCTTATGGATGGAACATCGGAAAAAATGCTCTTTCTTTTAAATCATTAAAGAAAAGTAAGTGTGCTTTAAGATATTATATTACTCTGTCATATGTTTTTTTTCACATCTTATCTTACCAAAATTAGACTATGCAAATATTGTTTAGCAGGAACAAACCATTGTCTGCTCATTGTGATATAAAATAGCCTTTGTAGATTTATTTTAGGATTTACTTATAAAATACAAAGCTGTCGTGTGTACGTGCCTCTAAAATGTCTAAATCTAAACACCTAAAGCTCAAATATTGGCTTACTGGTGGTCTGCTAGATGATCCTAACTCCGTACTGGAGTAGTTTTTAAAACAATATAAATATATTATGCTCTAAAAGTACATATATTATAGAGCCTAAAAACCCTGATATCCTGATATTAAAAAATACCAGAGTTCTACTTTAAATACAAGCACACAGTATCTCATTGTTATGCCAGACTCCCACTGATCCCGCATAAAATAATGACCAACCTAATTAAAATGTGTTAGTCATCATAACGGACGGCCAGTCCCATACTTCTCAAACCAAATCTACGAAGCCAATGTCGGAATACAGTGATTTATTATATAAAAAATGCATGAAATGATGTCAAGCTTCGGTGAAGACATTAGATAGACTGATAGAAATTTCCACAAGTGCAATGCTCGGCAAGAAATCAGGGAGCGTCCGAAATTGGGAAAATCTTCCTGCAGGACCTTTAAATATCCACAGCTGATTATATGAAAGCAGCTGTTATCACATCGCTGTTCCTCGAGGAAAGAACTACTGAACCATTAGATCTTAAATTGCATAGTACACACTAAGAGTGTTATTAAAGGACCTTTAACGCCTGATTAAAATAATGTTCTTCCGGTCCCACCGCTGAGCTGCTGCAGCTGGAAATGTGGATCAACATAACAGAGTAACACACACAAAGAAAAACATTAAGAACAGCTTGGTGCTCTAAGAAAACGGCTCCGCTTTCATCTGTATTCATCAGGTTAGCGAGGCCTCGACACTCTCCTCTCCACTATTGAAACACAAAAATAACAATGGCTTCCTCCGACATGGTGCGGCCACACGCTCCCGGCCGCGGCGTCTTCAATCGCAGCTCCCGGTTAATGGCCTGGAACACATATTCAGTGTCTATCTGAGGGGGACGGCGCCGGGATGGATGCAAAGGTTGACAAGCCCTGTCTCGCTCGCTCACACACACACACACACTCTGTCCCCTTCACACTCCCACACACGTACACCTCACGTACACTGACACAGCCCTCCCTCCAGTCACTTTAAGTATAGCAAACTATAATGTGCTGATTGAATCTGTGATCAGCTGCCTAAGGGGCATGAAATTGGACATGATGAGTGTAGCACATTAAAAACTAATTATCAATAGCACCAGTGTTATTGTCTTTCTTTTTTAACTAGTTGCAGCAGCGAATCAAGCGGGGAGAATTGGACACTATGTGCTCCATCACAGCAGGGTTATAGTCATACCTGGATACCGGTGGCTTCAGAACCTTCTGGTAAAAATATCCGTCTGTTATTTACTGCCTGCAGCGCCCCCTGAGAGGGCAAATGTACTAAAGTACCAAAAAATAAAAGTAATTTTAGGGCTGTCGAATTCAAGGTGTTAATAACGCAAATTCCTTCTAACGCCGCTCAAACAGAATCGGATAAAGAAAAACTGTGTTTTTTGAATGGCAAGTTCAGACGATTCCTCAACAAGATCAAAGTTATTTGCATTTACCGTCGGTGAGAATTGAGTTACCACCAGAGAACATCGAGTCTCAAATACTTGCTGGCCAAGCGCATAGTGGACAGAGAGAGCCCCTCCCCCTTCCGCCAAAGGCCGATCACGCAGGATAGTTTGCTACGCAGATGCCTGGACAACACAATCAATAAAACTTCCACAGCGATAGCTAGATGGGTTAGCACTGTGGAGGACGAGGGTCTGCTTGAGATAATTCGTATTGCATCGAACAACTGCATGTATGTGCCTGTAACCAAGATACACAACTTGTATGAAGATGTGAAGTTAAAGTGGAGGAGGCTTTGGGACAGACAAACACGGTCTCACCGGTGACGACTGGACGTCTGTCAGTCATCTCGAGGTCGCAGCATATTATTGTGACCCACAGAGGGACTTTGGTCGCGTGCTTTGTCTCTTATTCAGATTCAGATTCAGATTCAGAATACTTTATTTATCCCCAAGGGAAATTGTTAAAACATAACAACTTCTTGTTATACAGACAGAAGTCAATGTGCTCATCTGTGGCTGCTTGTTGGGCTTGAGTGGGATTTAATATTTTAATCTATCGACAGCCCTAGTAAATTTACATTTATTTACATGCATGCACCTTACTGGATACTACAGACCAAATGTCAATGATCAGATGTGATTATCGTTTTTGAAACGGAGCGAAGCTTTGCGAGCTAGTTCAGGCAGTCAACTTGAGCTGCACAGCTACGTACGCTTCATTGTCATCCACACACACACCCTCCCAATCTGGCAAAAATTTCCCATCACCCGTCGACGTCTCCGCTGCTCTGTGTGAGTTTTGCTACGGGGGACTGAAGAGGGTGGAGCCTAAATGCTAAATCTAAATAACTCTAATAATCTGATGTAATAATAAACAAACATGAGTTGCCTTACCAAACAGCCAATAAAAATACATTCATTTAAAAATGTGCTACTTTGGCTCGGATGTAATGTGTAAACTCACAAGTTTGTCATTACCGCAATTAATCAAAACAAAAATTAAATTTCAATACTGTTGGTATGGTAGATCACATGTAAACGACACAACTTGAACACACAAAATCCTCACCGGTCCAAGTCAGCCTCTGTAAATCTGTACTGTAACGCAATACTGCAAACAGATGAATTCTGTTAAAATAATCAATGACAAATCAGACTTTATTATGGGAACCTGTAGCCATGACAATGATGCAGAAGATGATGTTTAACCCGATGTTCATGCTTGGAACACGCAACCTAATTCACGCAGGTGGTTCCGTATCATGTGAACAATAGATTCATTTGTTTTGTTGCTGTGACTGTGATGAGCTAGGTCTTCTGCTCAGTTAGAAACATTTTTTGCTGCTTTTCTCTATTTTATGCAGATCAATAATGATTTCAAACAGAAATCCAGGACTGTACATCGACTCACATGACCTTTTGTTGAACCCAAACACAAGGCTGCACAGATAACCAAAAGCAATGAAGGTAGGTGATGGCACATCGTCCTCCAGTATGCTGGAAATGATAGTACTCGGGGGCATTGCCTTGGCGTTTGATAAGCCTTCACACTGAACTTGCTGAACTTATAATTCATCATTTTTATCGGCAACAATACCAACACGGCTCCTGGGTTCTTTTCCTTCCAGGTATTGGGAGTGTTGCCAGGACGCTTTCAATTTCTACATCAGTTTTGTGATGATGATATATTACTTGTGTTCGGTGGATTAAATGAGGCTAAAGGAAGAGAATGGAGGGACAGTTAAGTTAAAGGTGAAGGTAAGACCTATTTCCCAACTCTGAGGGTTTGAAACTTCACAAAATATTTTCATCCTTCCATCCGATCTCTACTACTTATCCTGTGCCGGGTCGCAGAGACAAACAACCATTCACAAGGCTACGCGACGCACTGGCACGGAACACAAATAAACACTGGAAATAAAACACCTTTTTAGGCACCAACGCCACGGAAAAATGTTTCCCAAAGTATTCTGATGTTTACAAAAGTCAAATGAATTTGTGTAGCTTTGTTTCCATGTAATGTGAGTATCAAGTATCAGGTTAGCACAGCATGGAATAAATTCTTTGGAATAAATCTATTTGCATGCGAAGACCCTCAAAGTTGAGGAAATGGGGCTCAGACTGAAAACCAGCAGAATTCTCATTCAACTTAAAAGCAGAACATTAATTTGAAGATGCTTCAATGCGATGACCAACACTCGACACACCTGAGCTTTTTGGACGCCACCCTCTCTTAAAGATGCTTTCCAGATGGAACCTGCTGCTGTTGCTAAGAGACACGTATTGCAAATGTTTATACTTCATCATCGACAACATGCTGTGGGACACACTGTGCACGTGTCTCGTCTCCCCAAAAGAATTTCTTCTCGGTAACACACTGAGCTGTAAAAGCAGCTGTCATTTGATGTAACCTGAGCGGTATAAAAATTGGCTTTTTTCCTTTCGTCTTTTCCCTCCTTTTGGTGTTGCTCACCCATCCACTCTCTACCTCCGGCTGTCTCTGGGACCCAGTGATTAGAGAGCTGTGTGCTGTCCTGCTGATAAGGCTGAGAACCCCAACCCCCACCGTCCCCATCCTCAGGGTGCGACAGAAGGAAGGAGCCTGGGGTGATATCCCAGCGCTCCCAATCCTCACACCTCTTCGCCATTTAGCAAGTCATGGGTGGCAACTGAATGCACCATCTTGTGCGTCTTTGCACAGCGTTTTCACGGCGGTTGAATGTAGCCCAGCTCAGCTTATAGCAGAGCAACATTATGCATCGAGGGCTCTTTTCAGGAGTGAAATTTTACATTGTGAAGCATCTGTTTATGCTGCCATCTGCTAGATTGTGTCGCATTGGAGACGCTGGTGCTCAGATGTGGATAATCTTCATTCGGCGAGAGCCTCTACTGTCTAAATTCCCATCAAGCTGCCAGAAAAGAGGCAATAATATAGGCCAGGTTACTCACACTGTGTGAGTGTAATGTGATACAATTATGATTCAGTGAAAAAACAGTATCTCTGCTCTGCTTCTTTCACCGACACCAACCCTGCTTTGTCACATTAGCTGAATTCAAAGGATACGAACAAATCCACTCTATTTTTTTTCCTACTGTAACAAAACAAAAAAATCATTTGAAAACTTCAGCCTTGGGGCTACATCGCTCTAACAAGGACGCAAGGGTTGCAAAAAGTTTTAATGTCAGGAAAAATGTAGTGTTCTCTTTTGGCTGCACGCTATTGGACTAAATTGGATTGCATTTTCAAGTTGATTTATTTGTTTAGAAAACAGGGCTGCGCACTGAATTATAAACAGCTCTTCATGGCACAAACAAAAAGACGATACTGTAGACTGCTTGGCTTTTCACCTTTCGTAACTTCAGGTCTAATTCTATTTGTATAAATGGAGCACCCTCCGGAACAAATGACAAAAAAAGAGGATACAATGGATGTAAATGGGTTATGATCCTCTCAGCTGACATGTGAGAGATGTTTGCTTCAGGGAAGTAGTGGTGGCGGTGATGTTACGACAGCTGTGTCGCTGCATCTGAGGGCAGATTGGCTAAAACTACAACACGATTCATGTGTCCTCGTGAATACGCTCAAACACACTGTAAGTGGTCTGTGAAGTCATGCACAACACAAAACAAAATCAATATGTAATCAAACCGTTGCGCAATCCCACTGTCTACGCAGCCCACCAGATAAAAGCAGGTACAGACAAATATTTTAGCTTAGCACAGAGATACAAGGAGAATATAGTACATTTTTAGAAAGCACAACACACAATCAGCTAAAACAGCTGATCCCAACCAAGCCCACAACAGCTGATGACAGTGCTCACATAGGGGGCGCTATTTAGGCTGCTTTCCCCTGCCTACACTTCCTGCATAACATTTCCCAGCAGGCACAGAAGGGCAAACGGGCTAAATGAGTTAATAATGTGAGGTCGGCAGCTGATAGAGCGAGTTTAGAGCATGTTAAGTCAAATGGATTTTATTATTGTCATGGTCCAAATGCTAATTACCATTCGAAATGTGTTAGCATCAAGCTAGCAGACTGAGTCCTCGTACATACACATCCGAGTTTGCCACTGGCATCACTTTCTGACCCTTAATTTGACTTAGACGTTTATTTAAGACAGTAGGTTCCACTGTGCTTGGATTTTTCAGAAAAGCTCTGCTTAAAAGCAGTTGGATGCTAACGTGCTACTTGATGAGCTAAAAAGCTAGTAAAGTAATTTGGAGCCAGAGTCTGTAAGTCAATCAATCAAGTATCACCCTACTTTTACACCATCAAACAACTGATCAGAAAATGTGATAACTACCTAAACTGTCAGAAACCATCTTTGGAAACATTTATTTGAATTTGAGTTTTTGGTGTGGCCCAGGTCCTCGTCAGCCACCAAGGGGCGCTCAGGATTTGCTGTGGCTTCACTTTTGAAAAGCTTTGTCTTTCTGTACTGTCTTGTCACCTTGTCACGTCGCTACGGAACAGCGACCCAGCCAACCACAGGTGTTCAGTAAGACAGATCTGACTGAACTCGGAGTGATCTCAGGTCCACTGTTTCAGCCCCGTCTGCATCCTTGGTACACATATTTTGAAGACGTAACTTAACTTGACAAATTCTTCAGTTCTGGAATATCTAATCTATGTATGGAGAAACAGAGAGACCCCGGGAAAAAAAATATATCAATAAATAAATAAATAAAAAACACACTCAAGCTACTCATTGATAAATTGATAAGGAGATGAAAACCTGATCCTCAAGGTGCTCCAAAGAAAAGAGAGAGAAAAAAAGACGTGGCTTGGTCAGGCTTATCTCTGGGGTCATGGAAGGTCCACAGCTATCAATTTTAAATGAGAGGAATGGATTTGTGCTAATGGAAACCCAATGACTCCAGATAGCGTTGGGCCCTGGTGGTGTGAAGACACCAAACAGCAGTGAGATAACCTGAACCACTCAACTGCATGAAGTCCAGAAACTGATTTGGGCTTCCTCCTCACAAACCCCCCCACCCCCACCCAGCACATAGTGAAAGTCTTAAGAGTAATGCATTAGAAATGTATTAAGAGGCATTCAGGTGTCGCAGAGCTGAAAATGTCAGCTGAAATCTCTATTTTGGTCCAATCCTGATGCAGCTTTTAAGAATAAATCTTTAAAAAATTTTAGCTTCTCATTTACCACATAAGTGATCGTACATATAAATAAGAAACTTTAGGAGGTAAAGAGAAGAGCAATTCCCATCCTGGTTCTCCTGAAAGGTAAACTATGATGGGGGGGTGTTACATCTCTGACAGCTGTGAATTATTTGTGGGGGGGGAAAGGCCAGATTCTGGTCGCCTCAAACATAATGTTGTTGTTTTTCTCCTCACACAACAGAGAAGTGTGGAGTTCATAAACACTCCTGTCAGTTTCCACTTGGCGAAAAAAGAAATCGCTTCGCTCGCTCTATTATTTTGTAGACTTACAACACAGGAAAGCAGTTCCAGCTGGTTCCACATCACACGAAGCTTATTCACACCCTGCGAACTGTGATTGTGAAAAACATGATGAAAAATATGTCACATATTTTGCAACATGCCACCATGAGGCAGGCTATCATTTCAGATATTTTACTGATTTTTTCGTGACGGGATGTGGCCATCGACAGCGGCAGCTAAACATTCATTCCACACTTGTGAGGAAAAGAAAACCGACACGTAAATAATGTCTAATATCAAGTGATGTTGAGTGGTTTGAGGGCGTGTGAATTGTTTTTTGTGTTTCTGCGTTTGCGTCCACACAGTAGTTCATCGGAGTTAATCATTAATCACTAAAGACTCTGACGTCAGTCTATAATTATTTAAATCCATCACTTATTTGGGATGTGATGATGCACTAAGAGCTGGTTGAAAATCGATACAGTTATGCGATTTGAACAGGCAATTTTAATGACTCACTTTACACATTTTAAACAGCAGATGGCGTTGCCAACGCACAGTAACTCACCATCTCCAGTCATTTAATTGAGGAAAGCGCAGCAGAAGGAAAGCGTTTGACTGCGGCGTTAATATCATGAAGCCGTTGCCAACGTGTTAAAATTATTGACTAAAAGGGGCGGGGCGGAACGATGGAGCAGAAACAGGGAGGGGAGGTGGATCGGAGTTGCTTCCACGGGAGTCTCATGCTTCATTCAGCTTCACTTATTGTTATTATAACGTTTATTTAATCAGAGAGAGCCAATGAGAGCACATTAAACATTAAAAGCACACAAGAAGTCAATAAATCACACACCAAACAGGACAAGTATGTAAACAGAAGGGATTCATGTAAGATTATGTCAGTCAAAATACATCTTTTAATGTTATTTTTGGCAAAATGGGACACTGCACACAATGCAAATACTGTCGGACAAAAACAATAAACACCATCCATCACAACTACAAACAACAACCCTACATACAATCAAAAACAATAACAGGATATAAACTGCTATATCCTGTTATACTATAAACTGCTTGTTTTCAATTGTTTTCATCTGATCCAGTAAAAGGGTAACACAAACCATAACCTCTGGCTGAACATCTCAACAAACCTCTCGAAATGATCACTCCCAGATCTTCCCCCACTGTTTCTTCGATGTAAGCACTACTGTAACAGAAAAAAAGGAAGATATGGCACAATAATTTGTACCATTTTTAGACAGTTCCTCTGCCATCAGCCAAGTCTCGTAATGGATTGATTCATTACGGCCCAGATATAGATTTTGAAGTGTATCATTGTACAAAACTGTAGATACTGAAAGAAATTTCAGACACCTAAAAGAAAATAATTTGAATAGCTTGAAAGCAATGAGCTTGTGTTTTGCACTGCTCAGAAAGTTTCAAAAGTCACTTTGAATTGTCCACGCAAAGTAACAACAAACATTCCTCTAATCCATCCAATCACGATCTGAATTAACAATTAAAATATGTCCCATTTTAAATATAACATGTCTACAACGAAAGAAAACTCTGAGCTCCTGACAGCTTCTTTTTTCCCTGAGATGAGGGTCAATTAGGTCACCTTGATTTTGTTACCATGCTGTTTAAACGGATCCTGTTCTACGTCATTCGGATGGGAAGCTGCGCAAGATTGGCCGTTGTGCACATCTTGTTATTTGCAAAAGCGTAGGACCGAAATCCGCACTGCCACAGAAACTGCATGCTGACCCCTCATAGTCCTTCGGTAATGGGTGTATAATATCATATTTTTTTGAGGTGGGGTGTGTTGAAGCGGGAGTTTCCCCCACATTGAGCCATGTGGCTCAGAGGCTATTACAGCACCGCTCACCATCCCCCCCTTCCTTGCTTTTTATTTAATTGAATCAGCCAGTTCCCATATCAGATATTCCTTAACGGAATACTGAAACCTATCCAGCCTTTCCTAATACCATTAGGGGAAGTGGGAGAGCAAGATGGATGCTTTAATCCGGCTGGTTCAGAGCACACAAAAGGAGAGCGTGCCCTACAGGAAGACATTAGCCACGACATTCACTACTGAGCCACGGCGTTCTTCCGAGCAGAAGATGTGCCCTGTCACTGCCTGACCGAAAGCTACAATAACAAGGGCTCATTTCCCATGGACTATCCTAGCGTGTAAATAACAGAAACAGTAGCTCACTGCACCGCTCGGCGTGTGTGGGGGGGGGAAGAAATGAATTACTGCAACATGAAACGGTCGGTCGAACCTTATTTCCATGATGTCTACGCCAGTATTTTATGAGTCCACACGGGCCCAGTGCGTTTATGCCATCTG
>KV751372.1:2421810-2448016 GCA_001698575.1 Mola mola | reverse complement strand
TTTGACACAATGGCATTGCAGATGAACGAGGTCCTGGCAGGCCTCCTTGCTGCTGAGGCATTCGTATTTCCCCACCTATTTTCTGCTGTGTCAAACTGCAGCGATGCTAAGGTGAGGTCCATTATTTCTGGCCGGCTCAGGCGCAAACTAATCCTCTTATTTAGGAGGTCAGCGCCGATCATTATACAGAGGGGTGCCATTACAGTGCACACTCTAGTGAGCTGATTTTCCCCTTACATAAATATATGACTCAAGGGAGTGCTCTTACTCCCCTCTCTAATTTATCCCTCCTGCTTCTGAACTCCCACTCTCTGCTTTTTTTCCCCTCTCTCAACCTATCTACCACCTTCTCAAGCCGTCCCTTTTCACTTTTTACTTTATCATTTTTATTCCCACCCTCTCGGTTCACGACCCTCTTTTTCCCACCCTCATTTTTTTTTCTTTTTTTTTTTTTTAGGATGCTCAGAGTGGCGTATAATTGAATCTGCGGAGAATGCATGAGCAAGTACAATTAGCTCAGTCACTCAGAATGTGGATATGGTTGTACAGTAGGATAAACAGAATAATAAAAAGGAATAAAAGCAAGACGATAAGCCTGAACTGTATGGGCGCGAGAACAAAGAGCTCACAAAGTACACATCATTTTGTTCCCACCACCCCCCGACAAAGATGGGACGCTCTCGTTTTATGAGCACTTTCTATGCAGTCATACTGTCCGGATCACTAAAAAACATTATCTCCCATGTATTTTTAACTGGCCAGTGGAGGTTTCTATTTTCGGAGTTTTAAATAAAAGAGGAGCCATTTTTTGTGCTTTGGTGCGAAATGAAAAGTTGTCGTCCTTGTCAAAAGTTGTGTGAGGAGTTGAATGAAGCGTTTTCCTACATCCAAACGAAGATCCAGATCACCACCAAAGTATAATCAGATGCCCTTTAGGCCATTTCTCACCTCTCGAAATTTTCATCGAAATTGGTCAAGTAGTTTTTTTTGTGTAATCTTGCTAATAACCAACTTTATTGGCTGGGGGAATACGCTAAAACAATGCTAGAAAAGAACATAACCTTCTATATGGATGTAAAAATGTCAAACTAAGGGTGGAAATGAGAGCAATTTCAACATTTTCGCATGTAATTTCACAGAATGTTCGGCCTTGACTCGATATGCTTCCTGGGTTACTTTTATTTTTATGGGGTTTAATTGCTTGACGAAAACGTCTTTATTAGCAGAAGCAGCCTCTGCATCGCTCAAATCACCACGACAGATGGCAGCCTGGGTGGAAACCAAGTAATAATAACAGAACCTTTCGTCCTGCTCGGGCTGTTATATAAGTGCAACAATGCATGACTCTGCTGAATCGATAAACATAAAAGACATGCTACTCTTCCAGGAGAGAAAAGTTGGGGAAAAAGTTTCTCTTCTATCCAAAATTATACATATTCTGCTCTGAGGGGTGCTGACACCAGCAAAGATGGACCATAAAAACTTCATAAATAGCCATTACCCGAAGAAAAAGGCGTGAAGAAAGGAGCAGAGCTATTTCAGCCAATTACGAGGCTTCTCCCTCAAAAAGCAGAGACAGTAGACTGTTCCCTCTAAAGGAAAAACCCCTGTGATGTCGCAAAGCCTCAATAATGTCTCACTCCACCTTCATGTCAGGGATGAAAGACCCCAAATGTCTTTTGAGTGAAACCCCAGAGGACTGAACATGCATCAATAACATTTCCATCCTTGAAGACGTTGAAGGGGGACTACACATAATCTTCTCATAGACATTGAGGCTCCGCTACACCCTGTGACTTTTATTTACCCCAGTCTCAGAGGCCCTCCCTCGCCACGCCGGAGATGGACGCAGGGGGGGAGAGAAGGACGGACAAAAGAAAACAGGAGGAGGAGAAGGCCGAGTCGGGCATTTAAAATAGGACAAGCGGCTGTAGAAGGAGCCATCAGTCTTCACAGGACTAGCCTGTCTTCATTTCCACCCTTGGCAAAGCACACGGGGCTTAACACACTTACGTCCGAGGATTTGCTGCACTTGAAGGTGGCAGCATTTCCCCAGACAGGCAGAGCGAGGGAGCACGAAGGAGAAGGAGATCACTTTAATACGTTCAGCCCAGGCAACATCATAATCTCCTCCTCCCTCCTGCCGCAGCTTCGGTTTGGGCACTCAACGAAGCAGGGCCACCAATTCTGTTATTTTATTGCTTTATGTCATTGGTTTTTTTTTTAAAAAAAGAAAGTGATGAACCAGGACACGTGAAGCACACACCTATAATAAAAATTAGACTAATAAAAACAGTACGGATCTACGGTGTATTCCCAGCAGAAAGCTACAGTTGTGGGCAATTTGAAAGGAACACGGCCAGGACACATTTAAGAAATGTGGGCTGTTTTTTTCTAAATAAAACCTGAAGCAATTTGAGGTTTTTTTTTAAAAATTTGTTTATTTTCCTTCTGTAATGTTAGAAATAAATTAAATAAAAACACCTCAGAAAGCAATGAAGATTATTTAAATTTTCATGGTAAATTTCTCTTCTTCTTACATGTGACTTGGGAGTAATTTTACAGAATAATTAATAGCAAGAGGTGCATTTATGGCATGTTTTCGTCTTCTTTTTCGCCTTCCTTCCTCATTTCCAATTCAGTTCATTTGCTCAAATTTGATTGACACGGCAGCTCACACAACTAATTAAAGCCTCAAAACTCCGTAAATATATATATGAAAGAAAAGACTTGCATTTCATCAATGTCCAACTTTAGTCTATACAAAAACACTACAAAACCATGAATCATTCATCCAGTGACCCGAACCTCGTCAGGCAGCAGGGAAGCTCCAAAGTTGAAACCCCGTCATTTTTGCCGGAAGCGGCCTCGCCTATGTTCACCTTAAGCTGATGACATTCAGCTACAAAGCAGTGATTACTGAGAAAAGGTTAGATATTGAATCGGCTCTCTCAAAATGATGCAGTGAGTCATTCGCAGCCGAGCAGCCAGCAGCGACGGTGGCGGTGAGGCAAGGAGCATTATTTGTGTTCACGTATTAAAGTGTTTGATCACTCGCAGACACGAACAAGGAGGTAACGTGGTTAAAGTATCGGCTGGCTGCCCTGAATAAAAAAGAGCAAAGTAAAACTTTGGATAGTCAAACCGAAAAGTGGAGCACTCAGCACTTAAAATCTGGGGATGGCGGTCTCTTCGTCTCTTTGAACCTGACCGATAGAAGGACCTAAAAGAGGAAACTTAAATAGCAGAGTCTTCAGGACAGGATGGCTCTTTGAAGAAGGACGATATCTGTATGCCCCATTTCAGTAAGGCTAATTAGATCATTGACATTTTTCCTTGTGGCACCTCATGCCGTTAAGTGCACAAAGTATAGAGCTTTGAACCGTTACTTAAAAAAACCAAACCACTTCCCAGTTCCACTTTCAGCTACACTCAGTGGCCCTTGGTGCAGCATATGAGCTGACAGAGAACTCAAAAGGTTCATATTTTATTCTGACATCATGAGGGAAATTCTACCACTTTACTGGCAACCAAAGCAAAATTGAGCCAAAAAAAAAAAAAAAAAAAAAAAAGAAAATATCAGATAACAACATATAATAAGATAAGGTCCTAACAAACCGTTGAACACCATATTGCGACAGGATAGCTGTTGGGTTGACTGCACTGCCAGATGTGGTTTTCACAGTACAGAATCAGGAAAAAGACAATAATGGATAATTTAACTGGTGCAGCAGACCTCTGGGAAGCTGATGAAGAGAACCCCCCCCCGCCCCCGGCCAGATGTGGTTTTCACAGTACAGAATCAGGAAAAAGACAACAACCGTATGCTCCACGCTGTGGATAATTTAACTGGTGCAGCAGACCTCTGGGAAGTTGATGAAGAGAACCCCCCCCCGCCACAAAATCAACGTCACACAATACGGTGAGGGTATTCTTGGGCCGCGATGATGAGCACCACATTGTCTCACAATGTTCCTTGACGAGGCACAAATGATAATGAAAGACGAAGCGCTAATAGGAGGCGCTTCGTCTTTCAACCATACTTCCCACGATGTAACCAAGATCTACTCTGTCTTTGGATGGTGGACATGGGAATAATATGCTAAGTGTTGCGTGTGAACATGGCTGAGACAGCATGTGGAACCCGTTCTTTCCCTTAGTCCATCCTGTTTTTTTTACAGATGCACAATGTCGTTTTCCCTTGCAAGGCACCTAAACAGGCGCGATAACCAAGCCAATAGGAATGGGCGTGGACAGTGGGGAGACCTTCATCCAAGACACCAGAACATAGATCCTTGCACATCCAAATAAGATGGCGGGCAAGTGCTAAAGTGAAGGTCAAGTAAGCCATAATGCAGGTCAGCGTACTACTATTCTCCTCAGAACTGGCTTGGGATCTCCTTACATGTTAACTCTCAACACGACAAGACAATAATCCAATAATAATGACAACTTTCAAGTTACAGCCCGACTGATGCAGAATCACAAAAGTAAAAAGGAAACCAACAACCAAACAAATGGATTGTTTAACAGTTCCTCTAGTTGATTCCACCGTTACAGCAGACATTGTTCTCTGCTTCACAAAGCTCTCGCACACTGTTTCTCACTTTCTTTTGTCATCCAAGATGAAGATATGCTCAAATACAAGTGGTTTCAGTCCAAACGACATTATTACAAGTGACACTGATGTTCCCTTTGCTGAAGGGTCTCAGCTCTGTGTGTTCTGCCAAGAGCTTTTATTGCTTCTAATCAAGACAGGTTTTTGACATTCTAAAAATGGTTCACATGAATAGTTTGTGGGTGATCATTATGTCTTAGTATTTGAGATTTTTAACTGAAGTGAGGAAGCAAGGGCTGGAGCACTGATTTCAAAGGGTTAAACACAATTTACTGTAACTGTTTACCTGCTTTTTACTGATGCGTTTAAGGTTTAAGGTTAAGGTTATGGTAGCGTACTGTAGTACCTATGTCACGACATGACACAGGTCATTTTGAGTTGATTTTTTCTGCAACATACAAACAAACATGAGGACCAAAGCGAATAAAAAGGCACTGAATCAATACATTTATCTACATTGTACAATGCAGAGCATAGTGTTCTGCTGTCCAATCCCTGACACCACTCTTAAGGTTTGACCAGCGGCTCAGGAGCCACATGGGAACTTCTTTGTGGATCTGCAGAAGTTATCAAAACTGTAGCTTACGCTGTACACTAACTGCCAGTAGAGAACCTCAGTGCAAACCTTCCACCTCTAACACACACCTGTCTGTCCTGAGCAATGTAAACTCACTATGAGGCACACACCTATGTTGATGGAGAAGCAGAGCAAAGAATACTTAGACAGTTTTAAGTGAAACTGCGCACCGAACAGAAGGTTTAGACGCTCCTTTGCTGAGGCTATGGAACTCACGGTCAGTGGTGGAAACAGTTAAAACAGATGTTTCAGTGTTGCAGGAACGCTCTCATCATCCATGCGTGACGCTGACATAACAGCAGTGGTCCAGATGCAAAGGTTAACCTGTCAGTAAGCTGCCTATGTTTACCACGTGTAAAAATCTAAGTGTGTATTTTATGTAAGTTGACTAAAAAAATTCAACCTCATGGACGCTTGAAGGAACGTTTTTAATCCTCTCTACAAAGCTCTGATTGTTGGGTTGTTTTTACACTTTTATTTATAAAACAAACAAACAGGAAAACAGGGCTGCCATTACGCTAAAACACTACATCCTATGTCCTAAACCCTTTTCCGTGACCTCGATGGAAAAAAGGGGAAGGTCTGAAGAAATAGTAAAGACGTAGGGAATGAAAACTGCATTTCCGAGAGAATTGTGGGAGGTAATTATTTTCAATCCTCTCGTAACGCATTCTTCATTATGAAAGAAGGTAGGTATACTGGAAGCACTTTTGATTTTTTCAGGTAATTTTCTTCAGTTGGAAACCATACGTTTTTTTTCTTCGTAATGTTTATATATACAAACATACATCTCTATACATACTGGGTACAAATCATTAAACGTGACGAAAATAACCAATATATATTTCACCTCATTTCAGTCAACGTCACAATATATTAAACAATATTAAAATAACTCTGTATCCCAGGTTTGTGACGTTGTCAGAATCACCCATTTATTTTCCTAGCAGTACAATAGCATTCAATAACATGTTTTGATCATCTTGATAAACCCATTGTATATTGATAGGGGATAAAGGTTAAAAAAAAAAAAAAAATTGCTTGTACGGCCGGTCAATGCCCCACCTGCTGCAGGAATGATGCAGCAGCAGGGCTATAACAAAATCAACGCAAAATGTTGGAAAACATTGTATATGTGTCCAGCAATTCAGAGGATTGGACAGAAAAGAGGTGCAAAATTCAGTATTCTTTTTATTTTAGTGTATTGCAGAGATCTCTTAGTGAGAGTAACCAGCTGTCCATTTTCAATTTTGTAATATACAACCACTGCTAACAAAATCACCTGATGTTTACCTCTATTAGACATTATGAGGTCTGCATTCCTGTAGCTTGTTGCAATTTATTTGGAGAATTCAATCGTTATTTATTTACTATATGTGTGTCCATCTGACTGTCCAGTAATTCATGTTTTTTTGGTCAGGCTGATCTCATACAGCAGTCAAAGAGAATGTTAACTGAAGGCACTTAGTGTGGAGCCGCGGCCAGATTGTGCAACACTGGCTGTTACAGAGGCTGCCAATCGTGGCTGTCCACACGGTGACTGCTGTACACCTGCCATTCTGGCATATTCCACATCCTACTCTAATTCAATTTACCACTCAAACCCATTTCTGAGCCTTTTGTACATTTTCCCAACCGAGAGGCAGCTGCATCGAGAAGGTCTGATGAGTGCTGGTAGATACTGTACGGTGTGAGCCGTGTGTGCATATTAGCCCAGATATTTCTGTCCAATCTACTGAAAGAAGCTTCATTAGAGAAGAGATTAAGGGAGGTCAATTTTGATTTAAAGCCCTACTTAGAAACGCATTAAGATCGCAGGAAGTGATAAAAGCCATACGATTCTGGCGCCTTTTGTTTAAGGAGAAAGAAAGAAGAGTTGACTTCTGTAATTAGACAGGATCTCTGCGGGATTTTGGAGGCCACCAGAACTGACTTGCTCATTTATTTCAGTGTATATCACCAGCTTTCCTGTTGGAGTGAGTGGATTTCTTTGTCAACCTAATAAACACTGGGTACAAGACTGCCTTAGGCTTTAAACAAGTTTAAAAGAGATTAGCTAAAATAAAAGCACAGCAAAGATTGACTGGAGGCCTAGTCTCAGCGTGGCCCTCTGTGAGGCACAGGAGGGGAGGTGTTGACACAAAGACAGAATCGGTCACTTTAAAGCTTGAATAACAACATAAAACATGTCTAGCTTCTTATGTCCAGCTCTGTGTGTCCCATGTACAAGTTTTAATGTACCCGTAGTGTCCAGGTATCCTGCCAGCATCGGACCACTTTAAGATGTATGTATGTATGATGATGTACTGTCCAATGGGAGAACGTGCCAGGAGTGGTGAAGGTGAGGGAATCACACAGCCAACGTTTGAAGCCATGCTTAACCAGTCATTTCCACGTTGTTTTGGCAGCTAACCTTAACAATCAGTATTGTGGACCTCACAACACCTGGGACACAAGCCTTTTCAGAAATGCTAAAGGGAAGACTTAACAAGTCAGCCACCCCAAATGTTCTGCTGTGCATTGAGCCAGCTATAGTGCATCAGCATGATGCTAAAAGGTATCATGCGCTTCGGGATAAACACCAGCGGTATTTGACATGACATGTTACAACCTGAGATGAGAAATGTACCCAATAACTATGAATAAATCTTGTTATAAAAGCTATAAGCACTAAAAGAGCACTTAAAGAGATGATAGTGCTTTATTATCCACAAAGATCAGTACGCTCCAAAAATGTAGACTTACTGATAGTTTCTAAGATCTTCAAAATTAGTTTGGGAGGCAGAGTCTTCAGCTGGCAGCAGCTCCCAGTTCAGGTACTGGGGCTGACACCTTCTCTATGTTTAAGAGTAGGAAATGCTCCCTTTAGATAAATATTCCAATTTGATTTCATATTAACCCAGGGATACATCGGTTACAATAGTAGCATACGGCTGTAAGTTGCACGAAGAAGCCTTTCACCTGGTGCATTATTAAAAACAATGTTTAAAGAACCGAACGTAAAGCAGTTGATTTAGTACGTTTTTTTTTAAAACATGATGATGTAACCCTGCTGTGTAATTTTTGATAGCAAGCTACCTAAAATCCGAGAGACGAGCACAGCGGCATCGGAGTCTAGTGTGGACTTTTAAATGCGTGAAGAACGGTATTGATTATTTGCTCATCCTCTGCTTGGAGAGAAAGTAGTTCCGGAACCTGGTGATGTCTCCAGAATCTCTAACATTTCCGGATGTTGTTCTCCTTCTTTGAGTTAGCGGCTAACAAAACAGCATCATCATTTCAGAGCAGCAACATGTAAGGTTTGTGTATCCCAGTAATTAGGCTATATTAATTGACGGGTATGCGTAGGCAGGTGAGCCATAGCTTAATCTAATCCACTCTTCATACACAAAAAATCAGTTCAGTTTAGAGTTCAAAAATCTTTTTTGTTAGGAATGTTCCCTAGTCCTTCTATATTCTGCTATGAAATCTATGAATCTGACAGTAAGCCTGCAGAAGCTGGGCAAAAGCATCCGTCTGCACCTTCAAGTGTATACATCATAGAGGAAATCTGTATTCTTTCACAGAGCAGAGAAAAGGAAGCTCTCACTCGTGGGCTTGCTGCAGTCACAAGCAAACCCAAATAAGTCCGGGGAAAATTTGGAGCCGTGGGAGTGTCTTGGAGCTTTGGAGCTTTCTGAATTGTCACGATATGATGATAGACCGACAACATCACTGACAGCACACTATGAGAGGGTGAACTGAGAGGAGGCTTCAAGTTAATGTGAACCTGCTGCTCTCAGTGAGGCATTCAGAAGGATGAAAATACATAATAGCCTGAGGCCTGGTGCCAGGTTTGAAAAGAATTAAAGTGACAACTTTCATTCGGACACTGAAAACAAGGAAAACAAGGACATGTTTGGTAAATTGTCTGTGATTGATTAATTATACTATCATGCGTGTCGAACAGCATCAGGAGCAGTGAATCAGAGCTGCAAAGCTGGATTAAAAAAAACATCAAAGCAATTTGAGCGTGATGGATGTTAGAGGCAGAAAAGGTTTAATAAACCCTCTTCTAAAATTCAGCATACTGAACCAGCTAGCTACAGCGATGAGATGCGCAGCGTGACTAATCCATTTTAATTCAACATGACTGCGGGAAGCTCTCCAAAATCAATGACTGATTGATTGCTGTCCAACATGTGGTGCAGGTGTTCCAACTCTCAGAGATTTGACAACCAACAATCCAAAATCATTTTAGACATATTTCACGATGGAGTCGCTGAACAAATAATCCCGTTAGTCACTGTGAAGGTAGACTTTTGCTTTTATTGAACAACTATAATGAACAGCGGTTTTGACCTTTTGAGTTAAAGCCTCCCTGAATTACGTAGGTTTGGTTTAATATCACAAAGCTGCTCTGAGCCGAGAAAATGTGAGTTTCCATGGCTTCTGTTCCACAATCTTTACTTTCGCAAGCTGATCACATTAGCCTTCCTGACGTTGAATCACCCCTCAAGATGTAGCATGCACAAAAACACACCCTCCAATTTAGGCGCCGTTTCAATGGCTCCCTGTTCTCACGATAAGAAGCAGGCTTTACAATTGTCATTTCACATTGTCACCCACCGTTTTTATCCGTTTCAATGTTTATCACGAGCCCATCTGTTGGAGAGCAAACACACACGCACATACAACTCCTCTTCTTCAGCTATCAAAGCTATCAGTGAGCCACAGCTTGAGGCTAAAATAGAGACCTGTTCAGAAGGATGAATTTGCTGCATCCGCAGTTCCATTTGTTTGGCGGCGCTGGACAATTCTGCGAGTTTTGCGTGCAAAGAGATTGTACCAATCAATCCAATCAACTGGCAAAGCATGAACTTACAGTCAACGCCATGGTTGCAAACACTGAGAAGGTTGCTTCTATTTTACCATACAAGAAAAGCTCTCAAAAAATGCAATTGATCACTGACGCTGCCAAAGCTATAAATACAAATCAGATCTACAATCAGATGTTAAACCCATGGCTGCACCGATTTTATTCTTACTGTCATGTCTCTGAAATAAAAAACTACTAATAACTAATAACTAATTTAAAACTAACTAATTTGCAACAGCATGTGCATTTCTAAGGGAATTATAATGTATGTTAAATATAATGCTGCTAGTACTATGAGAAATGCGTGGAAAGTAGTGAGAATGTTGCATAATGCAGAACATACGTAAAAGATTTACATATTTCATATTTTTCATAGACATAGACATATTTCATTTTTTTTCAGGAATATTTAGGCCAAGTCTTAATAAAACAAGGCTCTGTAGGTGGTTTTCTAAGTGTTTTTTGTGACGTCGCATCTGAAGATGCTCGACTGTGTCGTTCTGCAGGGTGGATAAACATTTTCTTGTTAGATTTCTGTCTTATTTCATTTGGACATTTCATTGGATGAGCTGCATGAGCTGGAGCGTGAGTCATCCTGAAAGACAGTGTCTATGTGTGTGTGTGTGATTTTTAGGCTGCATGATGTTTGAAGTGTTGTTTTAAAGGAATTTTTCACAACCTCAAGAATCGAGATCTGTATGAATGAAAAATTCAAGGTAAAATCGAATGTTTGGAATCTGGAGCCTTTCTATTTGGTTTGATATTGATGGTTCAGCTTCGCTGTCATTGCACAATACAGGATAGATAATGGAAAACAGTCCCTTCCACACACAGAAAGAATTGAAAATAGCAGTTTCTGATTAGCACAAAATGGATATTTTTAATTTCTGTTTTTATCTCTATGTCCAGTGAGATTTTTGCAGATACTTGCAGTTCAGTCGAGGCCCGGCTTCATGTTTGACTGAATATTTGACTTACCACCTAGCCTGAAGATGTGTGCCTTCTCTTGTTCTCTCCATTACCCCATCTGTTTTCCACCAACCTGTGTCAGCATCCCGAGCAAAAGCAAACGCGAGATCTCAGCCCCTCGACTCTCCCAGTCTGAAGGGGCACATGTAGGAGAGCTGTGACATCCACTGCTTCCCCTCTGAGAGCCATACCTGCCAGTGATTTTTTACTTTCTCTCCTGCACCACAGATTCTTCTTCCTGCAGGCGTGTCCTTGAAACGTGTTAACAACATCCTGTCTCACATGACAACATGTGCCAGCAACAGGGACGGCTAGATGGAAGGAAAGCGACTTGTTGAGACATCAACCCACGACGGCCATGTGTGTGTGCTCAAGACGAGGCACAAGGGAACAACTTTTGGTACGATAGCAGCAGAGAAGTGGGTCAGTTGAGTCAAGTGGCTGGATAAGGGCCCACTTTGTTTTCCTTGAGAATACGTAGGTTAAAGTTTGATTTGAAACTCTGCAGCCAATCGTGGTAACCGCAGGCTTATGTGCCCATCAAATAGCAAAATCCACAAGAGCTCTACCAATCTGCCAATGGAACATACACACCGTGTACACTGATATAATGCATTTTTTATACCATGCTGATTTCTTATTTCTCCTTTTATAGATGGCTTTTGCACCCATAATTCAGCTACGTTGATTCAGACAGAAGAAGTTCTTTAATTTATACATTTTTGCAAAAAAGGGGGCCAAAATTTGTGTTTCCGCTCAGGTAGCAGGTTTACATAATTGCAGGTCAGGACTGGAGGTGGTAAGCAGCCATGCCTGCATCTCGCTACTGCTGACTCTCCAAGCAAACTCCAGAAGGTACCCGACCAACGGGCTTTAGAGTCCCGCGGTTACACTCGCTTGACAAAAGCAGAGCTCAGAGCTCAGAGCTCAGTTAACAGCAGAACAGGACCCTCCTGGTCAGGTGATCTTGATGTGGTTGTGATTAAAAGATTTCACAGCAACTTTAACAAGTAAACCTGAACATGCAAACACACCAGAGTTGCTTTCAGCTGTACAAGAACAGAGGTGGTGTGACAGAAACCTTAGCTGAAGAGTTCAGGGCAAAGGAATGGGATCCAGGAATAGTTCCACACATTCAGGAAATGAGTGGACGTGGACATTTTGTATCCAAACTTACAGCTGCACATTCTAGTATTTTCTTCACATGATAGTCCTTCATACACAGTCCTCCATTTCCCCCCGTAGCTCAACACCACTGAGTGGCAGCTTACAATAGGGAAGGTGTGAAGCCACCTGAGGGCAAAATGAGTCATGAACATAAACCTGACATGTATCTTTAATTGACACCACTTAACGAGTGGACTTCAGGGAGTCGTCATTAAAGTAGTGAAGTACAAAGACACGGCCCCTCACTGCTGTGAAGGTGTAGGAGTTCAGCTCGACCAGACCAATCGCTGCGTGTATTTAAAGAGAGCAAAGCAGGCGTTTTTATAAAGGTGAGAAGGGTAATTGCAGAATGACATTTAAGACTGCTCGCTTACATCCTGCTGTGAGTTCAGGGTCCACCTCGAGCTCTCCACTTGGTTTCTGCGTCTAAGTTCAAGTAAAACTAAGATGTTTTTCCTTTCAGCTGACCTCCGAACGCTGGCAGATGTTAAATGAACTGTACCAAAGAAGAGATTTGTATGTACATGGAAATACAGGATATAGTGCCTTAAAAACTTAAAAACGCAGTTCTTTGTTACTTGTACTATACTTGAGACTTTAGACTTTTCTCTCTTGCACCATATTTGAGAACCTTGCAACCTTTTTGTATTCACCATTCTAAGTACATTTTCACCTCTTACCCTGGCTCTGTGTCCAATTTTCACTCCTCAAACAAATTACTGTTCAAATGTCACAGGTTCTCCTCCTCTATTTTAAAAAATATTCCCGTTTCCCCGTGTTATGTTCTCCAAACCCTTTCTGTCAGCATGAAAATACAAAAAATGCACGGTTAAGTGCTGTCAAATGCTGCCAAATCAACAGGTGGCGATATAACTGTTACTGCAAAGCCATGTTGGTCAATCACAAGCGGAGACAAAACGTCATTACCTGTTCCGGTACGCTGAGAACAATGGCATCATACATCACTTAATGTAATCAGCAGAGAAGAAACAGGTGCACAGTGTGACGTAACCAGCTAAAAGAAGAAACCAAAACTGAATGGAGTTTCTTAAAACCGTCACTCTGGAAGGAGTTTGACAAAATGACCAACATTGTCAGTGACCTAAAAGCAGCTCGTGTGCATATGAAAGGCGCAAAAGCACAGAAAAACCTCAGTTTTTACTTTACAGATTAAAACTTGCACCAGTGAAGGGGCTGTTTTATATTCATTTTTATTGATAGTCAGAAAATAATAATAATAATAATAATAACGATAATTGGCCAGGATGATGTATTTTACATTGTACAGTATTACTTTTTATATCAGAAGTACTATCAGATACTTTAACACTTTATTTATGCAGTATTCACATGGCTGACTTTCACTTTTACCTTTTACTTCGAAAATATTTCAACATGATATCTTTATTAATATTCAAAAATGAGTTCTTGGTACACTTTACAGACGAGGCAACATCACACAGTAAACAACGGCTCCTCATTAAATGCTATTTTGCAGCACACGGCGCCTGCCATGTAGGCATTTATTATATCAAGCCCTCAGATATGTATTTTGAAGCATCGGGAAAAGACAAGATAAAAATAAACCTGTCTTATCGGGCTAAAAAAACAAAACAAAGAGAGGCAGCAAGCAGATAAGAGCGGCACAGCACCTCAGGCGTGATGTCACACATTTGACATTTTGTCTAATTTAAACAGGGGTGAAGATATGGTCGCTGCCGGGCATGTCAAAGCCTTTCTGAGCCCTGAAGAGAAGTGACTGCCGCCCTCTCACCACCCCACAACAACAGCAACATCATGTGTTCATGCAAAAGTCTGTGTAGACACCGGAAGAGAACTGTTGGTATGAGGTCACATCTCGTACCGAACTGAAAAGCAGCACATTGAAAAGAATAAAAGAGAACACAAGAAAGCTCAGGCAACTGTCAAGGTTGTTTAAAATGTTCTTTGTTTTGATCTGAGAGAGAAAACGGCTGTTTGTGCATCTTTTGTTAAACAGCCAAAAAAAAAACCCAACTAATTAGTACTTGACACAAACTCTGGCAGGACCTAAGTGTTGCTTCCATTGTACAGCGGAGAGAAGTCGCTTCAGACAGTAGAAGACGCTGTTTACATTGTAAACGACACCACGGGTGAATATGAGAAACATTATGTCTGAGGGAGAGATAAGAAGAAGAAGAAGAAGAGAGCGAAGCCACCCCGTGGCCAGAGTCGATACTGATGTGAGTAAACATAAATAGGCTTGGATCTGTTACATCCGCACACACGCACATCGGAGGAAGACTATTGATCAAAACCCACCGAAGGCAAAACACTGGATAAATAACGGTAACATTACAAACTGACTGTTAGCTGGACTATTCCATCATGAAAGCTGCAGAAAAAAGGAAAAATCCCCCAAAATAATGAGCCATTCAAAAGACTGATGTCCGAAGAAAGAAGTCAGAAATGTATGAGGCAGAAGCTCAGAATGCGGCACAAACAAGGACAGTGTCCCACACTGCATCGACCACACCAGACATGACACTGATTATCTGAGCATGTTTTATGGGGATCCTCAGCAAGACACAATCCTCCTGAAAGTCAACACGCCGTCTACTCAGCAACGCTTCTACTCAATCTGTTTTTTTAGTTTTCTAAATGAGAGCAAGAAATGTAAGCTCCTGTGGGCCAAAACTTAAAGAGAGCCTGGAGAGCCTCTGTCGTCCTTGAAGGAGGCAGCTCTCCAAGCGTGCCGCAGCCGACAGTCACGGCGTGATGAAATCTGATGGCAAACTACGCCAACTTTGAAAATAAAGTTTAGATTTTATGCACATCGCAGCTTCCCCAATCTGGCGGAGAGAGCCGGCGACATGCAATCAAACGCAATCAAATGCAGAAACCGGGGCCTCGCTGTCTCATACAGGTCTGCCATACTGGGGTCTAATTAAAGCCGAGACCCCCAGGGTACGCTTTCCCACTTCTGCCGTGGAGGTGGAACAACTCCTGCAATGCAAAGATAAACAGACTTATTAAGCCAAAAAGGCCTATTGCTGCTTGATAAATGACAAGAGAGAAGGGGAAAGAAGGGCAGTGGGGGCTTCTGATGGTGGAGTACAGGGGGGAGAAGGTTCTCCAGCGGGCAATGCACTCCGAGTTTATTAAAACTGGCTTATTAATGTAAAAAAGGCGAAAAAAAGAGGAGAACTCACTCTCAGGGCAAAACTCTGGAGAGAGCAATGCTGTGTCTGAGCCGTGGCCGGCACCAAACCAACGCTGCAGTTCGAGGCTAAATCGCAGAAAAGGATGCAGAAGCAGAATGTGCCATTTATTCTGTCGCAGTCTTTTCAGCCCCCGAAAAAAAAGAAATTATTCCTCAATCAGAAGGAATGGACACGCTGCTAGGCATTTGTCGGCGGAACAAGAATCTGGTGAATGTGAATCTTACTTCCCGCTCCGTTGCCTGTTAGCCTTAATACTTTCTCTGCCCCGGCGGGCCTGGCGTGAGCGTTAGTCTTTCAAAGTTCAATCAGTCACTTCGGGTGCTCGACGGCGACGGGCCGAAGAGAACAACATGGCCACAAATCAAAGGTGAGCCAAGCGCCGGGCTGCGGAGACACATGGCTCCGGGCTTTGAAATGCAAAGCAGGAGAAGGATGTGTTTACATGATGGCATTGTGTTTATCCATCAAAAGCAGAGTGTGCAGAGGGGTGGTGTCGTTGCACTACTTGGAGACGGCGGATGACTGAGCGCTCGGCAGATCCCGGGTGGCGCCCCGATCTGACAGCCGGGTCCCGCCGGTGATGGAGGGCTACAATCGGATTCGATGCCACATCTTTTTCCAGCTCTGAGTCTGCTTTTCCGCATACCGCCGCAAACATCAGAGTCCGTGCTCAATGCATAGCTGCTGCACGATCACGTCCGGCTCTGTTATCACAAGTTCTGCTCTGATACAGAAGAAGCACCGAAAAACGTTCTTCTAACCGCCAATGACATGACAACGTTTTACCCTTTTTCAAAGTTCTTCCACATGTAACACGCTCTTTATTCCACCAAACATGGGATTCTGAGATTCCTCAAACAAACATGCACTTACTGCAGAACCCACAGACAAATGCTTTTTATTTATTTTGTATAGTTATTATCTTGAGCACAAGGGACCTGAACACACAATAAATTAAAATAAGACGATATCCCAGAAATTTAGGAAGAAAAAGAAGGAAAAGGAAACAAAACATCTTATGGATTTAGGGCTTTGTTTCTTACTCCACTGAAAGAATTTTCTCTTGGCTCGTGATCGATCCGTCGTCATGGCTGAATCTGTGATAGCAGGCCTTTAAAGATATGCACGAATAGAGTAAGACTCATGCCGTGAGAGGAAAAGGAACAGGAGACTCCTCATCCTGTCATTTCCGAAGCTTCTAAGGCCCCCCACGCGACTCAGAAGATTATGAAAAGGCCGCTGAAATATCAGAGGGGTTTACTCTGCAATAACAAACATCACCGCGTTGAGATGGATATCGTTCCAGGTGGTGGAAAATATGCAAATATGGGCCGCATGCTCTAAAGCTGGACTCAGGGTGGTTCCCAGCTCAAATTAGTCGTGACACCATGGCAGCACTTCCTGAATACTAAAGCACGGTTTGGAAGGATGAAGACATGCTGAGAGATGACTTATGACTAACATGAAGACCAAAGTGACACACGATATGCAACAGTGCCGAGCCAAGGTCAGGGACAGGGCGGAGCGCCGCGGTCGCTCAGATTCAAACATTCAGCGTTAGCAACAGGAAGTTAGCTGTCCGAGCAAGTCTACAGTCTCCCATCGTCTCCGGATTGTGTCAACGGGTGGCCACGGAGCTAAAGTTGAGTATGAAACTGGGAAGACACAGAGGTCACAGGTTCCAGCTCACCTCCTTAGCAACAGCGAGGTGCTCTTGAGCAAGGCACCACACCCCTTTTTAGTCTAAGTCCTGCTCTTCATGTCCATGTACAACGAAGTGAAAAACCAAATTTCCCAACAGGGATCAATAAAGTTTTTATTATTACTTTTGTTCTTCTTCTTCAAACAGACTGTCACCTATTCAAGGAGAACTGTGCTATTATTCAGTCGCTGGGACCAGTTAGCACAACAAGGCTGTACAGCACTGGGCAACTCAAAACTCTGGAAATGAATCCCCTTTTTTAGCCACTAACTACGCTCAAAATGTTGTTGCAATTGTCTGTCAGTCAGTATAAATATACAGCAGCAATTCATAAACATTAATAGATTAGAAGCATTCATGTTTTTCCTGTCTTTCTGTGTCTTCTGCAGTTTTCCAACGTTTAAGGATGAACTCCTTCAGTAACATTTTGACTATAGCCGTTTATTCCAGAGGATACGAGTTGCCCAACTCCGTTGCATTTTATAGCCTTGGTGTGCTAATCGGTCATAGTAACCAAAATCCATACTGGAGTATTTAAAAAAAAAAAAAAACGAAAAATAAGGCACATTTAGTGACATTTTTGACTCCCATGGACCTGGAAAAAAGACCTAGCTTGACAGGTAATGGAATTGTCCTTATAAACAATCTTTATCAGCAGAAATGAGAAATATGAAACACTTTGCTTTCACTGACAGAACTTCATGATTTCATGGTGCTGGTTGTTAGGCTGCTGTGTACAGCTGCAGCTGACCTGCGAGCCCACCAAGGTGTAAATGAACTTATTATTGGAGAGCGCGTAATCCTGAAGTAAACATAACAACCCACGAGGGGAGCTCACCAAGATATCAGGGTCTGCTTAGAGGCACTTAAGTGCAGAGCAACAAGTAAAAAAAGAAGTGTTTTCATGAGGAGGTGGAACTAAATGAACAAAAGAAGCAAGCTAGATTGTGTTAAGACCCCACACAAGGGGACCAGAGGGCCAGGAATAGTATTTTGCAAATGTTTCTTGCTTTCATGTTTTCGCCTTGTGAGATCTGAGGTTTTACTACACCTCGCTGTCTTTTAAATGTCAGTGCTGAGTCTGTCATTTACAGTTTAAAAATAAACCCAAGAGTGGTGATGAGAGAAAAAAGAAAGAAAATTCAGCCTCAGGAAACAGTGAGGACCCAGCGTGACCCGTGGGATAGCGTATGAATAGCACGACATTTTAAGATCACGTGGTGTCATTTCGCACAGTTGGAGCAGGTTGGTTAAGTTTAGACATTAATGCCTCGGGTTCAGGATAAAATGAAGTCATGGTTTGGTTTAAAATCAGTTTCGTTATGTTACGTACCTCATGTAATTTGCTCAATACGTTTTACAGTGCAAACACGAATGAAGAGTCAACGTAAATGTTCCATAGCAGGTTTACATTCTGGCCTGAAGGTGAAGTTCAACGTCCTCCAAGAACATGCTTTGCTCTGTGGCATTCACACCTAAAAGCTCCTGAGAAAATCTCAACGTGGATGGTATTAAATGACATATAAAAAGCAGGAAAGGGACACACCCCTCCGAAGACAGCGCTTGCTCACGTGTTGAGGAGCTGAGTTGTCCACTGAAAACCATACTGGATGGTACCTTAATGCAGGTGAATGATACCCGGAGAAGCAGCCAAATGTCACAATCTGATCACAGATAAGAGAAAATTGTCCATCAATAGATAAGTTCCTCTGTGCTTTATTAGGTCACTTTTGCAACTTTGACCTTATATCAGCTTTTTACGACATTAGCCTTTGGCTCCACGTTTACTACACACGATCTTGCGTCACGACAAAAAGATACGTCGAGCGTGATGCAGAATTGGGAGAACTGGGCTGAGATGAAGACAAACCCGTACCTAAAACAGGGGCTCACTTGGTTTTACACTAGATTAAAAAAGTCTCATGCAGACCAGTAAACTGAGCGAGCTTGAGAAAGATAACTGTAATAGCAGATTTCAACCTGTAGAGGGCAGTTACAGTGCATATATATACACATTATTTAGAATAAATTGCACTAAAATGCCCAGATTTGGACCTGAATCAAACAACAACACCACTAAACACCCAAATGCATTGTTTTTAATCTTAAAACTGATTTTATGATTGAGCTACTCTTTAATTTCAATTTAAAAATCTGAGATTTTTAAATCGAAATTTAATTTTCATGAGGTATGTGGCCATTCTTTTTTGACATTTATATCCTCATAAACACGGTTATCATGATGTGGAAATACCTATATGGTGATAGAATATTTTGTCTATATCGTCCAAGCTCTAGTTTAAGCAGTCATATGAAATCCCAGGCGTCTCTTATGTAAAAGGCAACATACAGTATGTTTGTCAGCTGTAGATTTATATTTATTCATATTTAATGGCGTTGGCAATCGCAATCCATTGTTGTGCAGTATAATTTGAACAGAATCAGCCCTGGCAAACATCTCACAGAAAAAAATCATTGTACTTCTCAGCTGTGAGAATATGAGAACATTTGGTGTAAAACATTTAAAGATAATCCAGGCAGGATCGTGGAGGTGGTTGTGTTCAATTTAAAAACGTCCCATCATGTCTGATTACTGACGAATGGCTTCTTCAAATTTCCACTTCCCGGAGCCACCTGGTCTCTCCACTGCAGTAACCCGCCTCGAGCATCTGGGAGCCAATCATCCTCCAATCATAAATCATGTGACCACCCAAAGCACAGATTTGTCACATGGGCAGTAGATAACATGATGTATGAGCATTACATTGTTCACAGATCGCAGTGTAAATGGATGTGACCTGTCACATTCCTCATGCAATACAAGGAGACACACACACAACATGCTTTTGCACAAAGATAACTAGCTAATACGTGTTGCCATGCTTGTTAGGGGACCTCTTGCATCAAAAAGGAATTCCCCCTGGAGGCTTATCTGGAGCCATGTAAATACATCAGCATCCCTTCAGCTGCACAGTGAAGGGAGGCAAAATCCTCAGTCCTCTCACTCACAATCTGATCAGCGTGCGTGTGTGTGTATGTGAGATTAAAGCTGCCGCTCGTGAGTAACTGCACATATAGTGAGTCGAGTTAATGAACTGAAAGTCTACCATGTTTACTGACAGCAATATTTAACGCGTGAGAGGAATACACCGCTGCAGATCAGCTGTCTTCTCAAACAACCGTCATGTCACGTTGTACTGCAGGATCAGTGACTTTTTTTAACCCACATGTACACATACATCCTGTCCTCGTGAACTGACATGTTCTATTTAGTTTCAATCATCATACAGTAGCCGCGCAGGAAGAAGAGCTGCTGCGGGTTGTGTACTTGCCATTCGCTGACAGTCTGAAGCACTAATTAGATATTAAGTCAGTGTGTTTGAACGAAGGTATTTAATCAGCTGCGCTAAGGGCTAATGCGCTTTGTTGGCTTTGGTCGGGTCCCTCCCTCTGACTGCATGAGAAGCTCGACTTTGCCTAAAGCAATAAAGACAGCATAACATATGTCTGCTCATAAATATGCTCGGAACATGTGGAAGAGACAATTCCAATCATCCGTCGTCCTGCCTCTGTGAAAACTCCCACATCAGCATCACTGTTTCTGCAGACCACAAGATGACACGCTGCAAACATAGGATAGTAAGAGTCTTTGTTAGTTAGAAAATCCATATTCAGAGAATTTGTGTCAAATTTCCTCCCACTAAACTGATGAATTCTTTTTACTGAAGTTTGTTCGGGATTATTCTGTGATTCTAGGATAATCAAATGTCCCAAAGTAGAACATTTATTCCAAAAATAAGATTTGAAAATGAGGACTGTGACATATTTTAATGTTTCTATTTTGATGAAAGATCATATTTATGATTCAAAACACCTCTTCTCTTAAATTCAGTGAGTGTGTCAACTTGAAGGGGAATTTTTTGTTCTGTTGTAAGTGAGCAAGTTGCACTGACTCACTCATGCCGCCACCAAGCTGGAATGTTTGTGGAATCATGAAGGTCAATTTTTGGCAAAAAGAGAAGCAAAGCATTTGGAACTGAAAATAGAAGTGGAATTGTTTGCTCTCCTTGGTCACTATTTGCAGGTTAATAGTGGAACCAGAGGAACAAGTGAGAAAGCACTAAGTAGAGTGTATAACTGCTGAAAGTACCCGGTTTAACAAAAAAAAAAGAGAAAAGTACTCAGATAACGCTGGCCTGCATTTGCTGTTGTGAAGCAGCTATATGGGGTTTTGGTGAAGCCCTGTTCCTTAAGCTAGAACCTGCTCACACAAATTTTCATTCAAATAGGTAAATCCGTTTTTTGAACTACACCCAGGTTTGCAAATTGATCCCCCGATCCAGATTCGGATCGCAACAAAGAGTTAATCAATTCCTTCCCGCGCCATACCCAACCAAATTTGATCCAAATGTGTGCACAAGTTATGTTGGTAACAGATATATTCACTAAGGCCAAGACAGAAACTGCAGTAAGAGACAGAAAACCTCGCTGATGGAGAATGTAAAAACGAAGGAGGAGGTAAAACGGGGACGTGTGTTCACTCGATGGAAAGGGCTGCAGAGTTGTGTGGGAATCTGTTCCCCTGTAGATATGTTCTCATCAGGATGTAAAACCGTTCAAAACTGAGATTCTTTCTACCAGATGTGTAACAAGACCTCCCTGCTCATCAATACAACCAGAGCTCTCATTTCCAAAACAGTGCGTTGGATCCATACCAAAACGGTGCAAAGTGCCAAATCAACATGTGCATGTGCCTCACAATCTCTCCTCAACACACATCGACCATTCAACCATAAATGGTCGATGCAAAGCGCCTCGTGATTAAAAACGCACCTGCTCACCCGCGATCGTTTATAGTGAATAACAGCACTAACGACAGACATCACAGCGTGTTGGGACGAAGGGAAGGTCAGAAAGGGCATATTACCCTTTACCGTAAGTGGCGTCCTCCACCCTGATATGTCATTTAAAAATGTAAGTTTGACCAGCGAACACAATATTTTCACTGTCATCAGGGCTCACAATGGAGTGCGGTAACTGGCTTCATTTCAGGTCTCACCCGCAGCACTCTAAACAACAACTGGACGGAAATGAACAATGTTTGCTCCAGAGGTGGCAATGTGACGGTGAGATAGATGAAACCGTTATTAATAATTAAGCCTTTGACTAAAGTTTTTTTCGTCTTTTATCTTTTCACACTAAGATGGGCTCATGGAATAATTATAGCACCCAGAGTGAGATAACGCAGCTGGTTTGAATGTTTACGACAAGGTGGATCTGTTGGAATAATTAACGTTTGTTATTAAGACAAATTAGACGGGAGACGCATCATTATACCCCCCTCACTTCATTTCACCACTTGACCATCTGCATCGCCCGTTTCCCGCCATGGACTAGTTTGCACGCATGGTTTGGAGCGTACACACATTCTCCCCGCAGACTTATTCTTATCCAGTGTTTGTCTTCTGTTTGTTGCCAAGGATGGCAAAAATTAGTCAATAATTAGATATCATTATTTTGAAGAAAACAAAGCTCTTCAGAGGACTGTATCCCGTAGTAATGCACTTTAAGGAGCACTTTTTGCATACATTTAAAAGTTTCCAAACATTCCAGCAGTGAGGACGCACACCTGTCGGCGTCACTGTGATTATCCAGCGAATGTCTGCCTACGAGCTTTTATTTGGGAGAAGACCCCTGATCTGAGCGCTTAGCGGATGAGTGAGTCAGCAGACGGTGTGACCTCCCCGATTCTGAGACCGGATCTCCGCTGAATATCAAAGCAGGGGTGGGGGGGCGGCGCAGCGTGTGGTCTGTGATGTTAGGCCCCAGGCATATGAAGATGACCAAACACCACTGAGGGCTGAAGGCCA
The DNA here is from genome assembly GCA_001698575.1 of Mola mola. Classification (NCBI taxonomy): domain Eukaryota; kingdom Metazoa; phylum Chordata; class Actinopteri; order Tetraodontiformes; family Molidae; genus Mola; species Mola mola. The sequence continues at coordinate 2,425,052 of KV751372.1, read as the reverse complement.
ATTCTTGGTGACCTGTGAGATGAGGCGTTTGTGACGATATGAATGTAGTTAAATTAGGAAAGTCCCTTTTATTCCAGAACCACCCTTAATGTTCCTGTGAGTAGCAAATTAATTGGACAGTTAGCAACCAGCTACACAACCTCCACTCAGTCTCTTCTCTAAAAGCAAGAAGACATCTTTGGCGTGGCTTGGGTTGGCTATCATGGGCCAATGCAGAAACTTGGCAAGTCTGTCTTTCTGGGGGCGGGTCAGATGTCAGAAGTCGAAATAAGAGATGAGTACAGCTGAATGAGTCGCCCTCACAGCCTGTTTCACCACAACAGATTGGTCATTGTCCTCTCACCGCCTCTGCAAAGGTCTGCTGACCAGCATGTGATGCACTGTTTGCTGTAATTGTGATTCATGATGAATTGTCTCTAGAGTTGAATGATTTTAATTTTGTTTTTCTTTAAGAAGGAAAATGAAATAACAATAATCAATAAAATCAAATCACAATACCTGTAGGTGCGCTGTACAAATCGAACCAGGACCCCCAAATATCGTGAATCATTGCAACTGGGACAAAAACGCATCGTTCAAGCCCCACTTCTGTCTAAGATGGCTGGAAAACATGAGTATGAAAGTGATATTCAATTTCTGGCTCCAAATCTCCCTGAATCATACGGATTGGTGCAATCAAATTCTATCATATAATAACAGGACACACAAAATTGTGTGTCTCATGGTTTAATAGGCTGCTTTCCATAAATAATGAGAGGAGAGAGATGATAGAGCGGTGAGGCTGCCGTGTGTGAGCGCCGCATCAATATGGACAGTCCTTTCATATCCCCTTCATGAAAATGTATTTCATTAGGAAACCACCTTAATGGGCACCATCCAATAATCCAATTAAAAATAAACCCCAGCGGCATCCAAAAGGATAGCACATCATCAGGGACGCACTGAAGGGAGAGATCAATGATGAATGTGGCAATTTTCATCCGTACACCCCTATGGTGAGCACGCCATCTGGGTAATCAGCAGTCAGCATGACCTCCCACACCCACACATCTGACCATCGTCACACGGCGCCGATCTGGCAGCACGCCTCCCGCTCTGCACAGGCACACTGCTGACGACAGTCTTGTTACCTCGTCGTTTAATCCCGTACAACACCAGTACCGCCGAGAAAAGGACCGCCTCGCTAGATTAGTCGCTCGTTGCGATGCCGTGACTCACTCTATCTTTGCTTATGATCACTGCCACAAGAAACGTCTTAATCCATAAATCATTTTACACAATCGGAATCATGCACGCCTGCACGCATGACAGTGTGTGTAAGCACACTGGCCACAGCAGAAAATACGGAAGATAGAGTCACAAGTGGCTGTTTGTCCAAGGGCCGCTGCGACTAATTGGCCTGGAGGAATCTAGGATGGTGGCTGGGGGTCCAGATGAATACTTGCCCCCCACTGCTGACTCTGTGAAGGGGGGGGTTTGCATGGTGACAGCAGTCTCGGCTGGCCAAATTCCCCATGCACAAAGGGAAAGGGAGGGTTGTTTGGAAAACTGCAGGTGAAAAATTGAGACATTAAAAACTATTAAGATAAGTTTACTGAGTAAGTGAGATCGAACAGAGCGGCGGCGGAGAAACATCAATCTCTCATTCAGCCACAGGGTTGAGTAGCTTTTCACCATCGCAGTGCTGAGACGACGCTTATTGACAGGTAACATCCATTCATCTCTTGCAAAAAGGACGCCACAAACCACTCAAGTAGCAATTTCTCTTCAACATGTGTGACTAAAACACTTTTCGTTGAGTGTATCTCTTAAAAAAGCAGAATATCATGGAACATTTTTTTATGGTTTATACAGTTGCAGTGAAATATTCAGATATTTTGGAATGTGTGTTTTTGTTGTTTGTTTTGTATTGTTTCTGTTTCAACTGAAGGCCATAATGAACCAAGTAAAATGGTAAAACATTCGAAACATTTAGTTTACATGCAATGAGTCCAGAACATCTTAAATGACTGATATTCAAATTTTCTGAGGTGCACTATATATCTATTTATTGGTTTGATCATGACATGCTGCTGTATTTAAAATATCCGCCAAACAAACAATCTTGACAGAAAAAAGGATTTTGCTCTCATTTTCTGTCCTTTTTATAGATATATAAACGCAATTTGTCAGGACTATTGGTTCATCATTAAACTGATGTAGCCTAAAGCATGCAACAAAATTGGTAAATTAAAAAAAATTGCAAATTTGGTTAAAAAACAGAGGAAGAAAAAAGAAAACCAGAGAAACAATTGCAACCTTTTTAGAGGAAGATCCATCTCATGCATTTATGGTATCACCGGTTTGCATTTGGAATTCTTCAACCCATTCCTTCCACATTAAATGTCAAGAAAACTTTGCTGTCTCACGGCCGTTAAAACTTCACAGTGGTTAAAACAGCCGGCGTGTGACTGCAGTATCCTGCATAAAAAAGACGTGCGAGACAACAAGAGTTGCAAAAACCCATGAGACATTAAAAGAGTCGTAAGATTGCGGGTGAGAAACCGTCCCTCTTCTCTTATCTGCCTTCAACAGCCAGCCAACAGCGGATACAACAGTTAAGGATTACACAGACAACCAGAGACCTCTAAGGAGCGAAGCCAAATACACATGATTTGTCAATGTAAGAGCAACTCATTTTGGCAACCGCAGCGACCCCCAGTTGCTTTCAACAGCTCGGAACAAAACAGATGTCCGTCTTCATTAGCGTCTGCTGGAGATTTGGATCCAAATATAACGTGACGATTTGCCAGCAGACAAGTCTGCTTGTTATCTGCAGAATTCCCAAAGACAAGAGAAAGCAGTCAGAACAAACAATCTTGACAGCTCCCACACACACACACACACACACACACACACACCAGTCAATTCTTTGTCCAACTTGCTTCACGTGTGCACTGGTCAGGAGGTCTTTGACATTTTCTTTGTGAGCTTGAAATGACAATAATTCATATAATGGCTCCAGGATAAAAGCTATTTCACCTCTGCTGCAAAAGATGGCGTTTAGCCGCATCACGTGATTTCTATATTTTCTATAGATGCAGCGCCGCCATTAAGGGAGCTGCTCAGCTGAGTGCTTTTAACCTCTTTAAGAAACAAGAAGATGGTTCAACTTTTCTTTTCTGGCACAACTATTAATTATTGTTAAGTAGAGAGTCACTGGTTACAACTTTCTTGCAACCAGTGATTCTTGAATTTTCATT
>KV751372.1:2338596-2421750 GCA_001698575.1 Mola mola | reverse complement strand
AGTTCGACCTGCCAATATTGATTTTTGACGATTCTGATTTTCTTTGTCTAACGAAAATGATTATGATTGGCAGCATAAACTTCACTATATATTTATATTGCATTAAAGAAATTATTCAATTGGGTTAAATAACATTTAAAATGAAAAGTGCTCTGTGAGTGGAGAGAACTATAAATAACCTTACAAACTTTACCAAACAAAAGCATCTGCAACACATTTTGGTTACTTTCGTCATTTTTAATATATTTAGTAGATAACAGGATATTGGTCTTTTTTATCTTTTTAAAAATCTGTTTCAAAATTTAAAAAGAGACTAATTTGCTAAAAAATGCTAATTTAGTTTTAGATTCAGTTTTAACCAAAAGGTTTACTCCACGTAAACTAATTCAGAGACCTCCTGAAGTCACAGTAAACTAACCCTGCATCAACAGCACCCAAGAGGGTTCGTGCAGATACCAAACTCACCTGTTACTTACCTAAAGGACGACCCAATAGATTCTAATACAGACCAGCTTGGCTGGTGGTGCAACAGCAGGACAGATCTCCACTTCTCTCCAAAGTCACCTGTGCTACATGTGCTCTTGTGCAATGAGCGCACCATCAGAGAAGTTTTAGTGCTGCAGGGAACATCCTCGCTCCTCTTCACTCCTCTATGAAACCTCAAGGTCAGTATGTTGGTTTTCCTCACACAAAACAAGATCGTAACAACCCAGGTAGAGACGTTATGCTTTAGGTTACAGCATGTTTTGTCACATTCAGTGGCTTCTAGTTCGTGAAAATAATCTAAGCACTTCTCTTTCCACTTTATCAAGATGTCTCATCATTTTGCACTAATTAAGATTTAACCTGAGCAATCTTTTTTTTCTTTATTTTCTAATTACCTCGGTACACGTGGCTGAAAATGTGGCTGTAGTCTGTTCTTATTGTGTTTGGCATTTAATGAAAGGATAAATGTTTTAAAACTGCCATCTGCCAGGAGGTGTAAGATTGAAGAAGCTCTGTAAACATTACTATAGGATACTATTTACGAAAAATATGATAAAATAAAATGTTGCGATAATATCACACTATCAAGTCAGCCATAATGACAGCAAGGGAAGTACTGTCACCGCGACAGGCCTACACTAAAGTGCAACAGTGTAAATTAAACAGTGTGAGGATCCATTAAAATTCTCATCGAAACCTGTAAGATTAAGGAGGCTTTTAAGGATATTGATTGACCTAGAGCTGCTGCACTGCTTATCGTGCCCAAAAACCCTTGACTACATCCTAATCCAATTCATACACTTAACAGCAAACAGCCAAAAGGGGATTCAGAGCTTCATTCTTCTGTAAGGTTGGCACAAAATGTGTTTTCACAATAAGATCTGCAGAGCAACAGCTTTCATCAAACCAAGCTCCCATCAGTGGAAATGATTCATCAGTCCGTCGGAAGGTTCTTCGATTCCTCACTCTCGGCCCTGCACTGAGGTTTTATCGACAAAGACTAAAGTGTTAAAACGTTACATGGGAAACATCCTTTCCTACCCACGTTTCCTTGACTCATGCTGAAAAGGTTGTTCGGTTAAGGAACAAGGGAAAAAGGAAAGAGTACAGACACTGAGAATCCCAGATGATGCTCTCAATCACACCGCTGGAAAATCATATTAAAAGGCAAGTTTCTTCAATATTTAGCATTACCACTGCACCAATACAACCACTAACATCGATACAAGTATTGATAGAGATCATCGTGCGAGACGGCACCAATAGGGACAGCCAGCACAGCCCGTCAGATCTCAACAATGTTTTTACCAACGCGCGATTCTAAATTCTTGCGTATAAATCAGAAATGAATATAATCATCCTGGTCAGAGCTGATTATAGCTTTTCAAACATTTGAGCGGTGTCGTAGGACAGAGCTCAGTGCTGATGATGTTCTTGAATTGAATTTCACAGGCAGACTGACGTGGTGCCTTTCAAACACTCCGCACAACTTTCCCAGCCACGACTGTTAAGCTATGCAACTGGCCTCTGAGTGTCGGCGTGCTTACTTAGCATTGTCGTCAGAGGAGCTCCTGTGATAAAGTGTTGGATGGCATTGATTTTATGCCAGTGGTGGGTGTATTCTGGTGCACTTTAGTCTTTCTATTTCTCCTCTCACCACTATCCTTCTTGTGCTTTTTTACCAGCCTGGAACAGCAGAAAAACAACAATGCGAGGTCTCTCGGCTTTCGTGTTCAGAGGTCACCCAAGCTGTCTATGGATATCAGAGCTCCGACTGATGGAATTGCCAATGGCAACACTGAATAACTCTGAATATACACATCCCAAACCTCATCAGGATGATTTGGAGGCTGAGGCTGCAGTTAAAACTAGTTTAAAATTACAGTTTTTCACTACAGAAATACTAGTTCAATTTTTAACCACATGCACTTAAAGCTCGAGAAGGAACCAGCGGAGACAGGCAACAGACAGATCCGCATCCCATCGGCTCTGCTGGCTCTGACATCATCAGATGACAGCAGAGCGGTGAAGATCAGACCGCCAGTGCCAATAAAGAAAATGGTGACAGGAGATCTGCTTCCACTAACACTAAGACTTGTGGAAGGAGAAGGCTTACGCGAGCTGAAGCTAGCTGGAGTAAAGGCCACAGGAGTGGACAGATGTGGACAGATGTATGAGGACAATGGGGCTGAACTGAAGGCTGATTAGCAGCGTGTTGACGACGTGGATGTTACGAGAGACCTTAAAACCGTGAAGCAGCTGCTGAGGGGTGGAGATGTTGGTTTGTGTCTGTTTGCAGCTGCACCTGGTTTCCATTGTTAGCTGCTTATTTACTGGAATGAGAAAATGTTATATTCTAAAGTCCTCTGACAGCCATGCAGCTGCTATTTAGTGTCCTGTAGTAAACAGTAGCTAAGACGCTTCTGCACATCATGGCCTTGTTTTTATGTAACGTTATGTGTATATTCTCTGAGTACTCAATCATAAGGAAATGCAATAATATTGAAATGAAAATGCCCATCCCTAGTATGCAGTACCTTGTTTGAAATAAATTTAACCTGATTGTATTTTCCCCACTTTTTGTATGAGAATAATAATAAAAAAAACAATAGAAATCTCTCATGAATAAAGAGTAAATAATACAAACAAACGTCACTGGGATTACTAGGATCATTGAACTGGTTTGTGCCAAATTCTCTCATAATTTGCAAGCAAACTATTTAGTCACGACTAAAACTGGCTTATGACGTCTGATGTGCAGATAGCTGAAGTTCATTCTTACGTCCACATGGAGCTGGGCGATCGGACGATAAATAATATTGGACGAGAGAAAAATGTCTACCAACAGATGTTTTGTAAAGTGGCAGCTGCAGCGTTTTATGTCAGTCAGCTGCCGTTTTAGGTTTAATATACACGAACATGGATGAGCCAGACGCAGAAAACACCCCGAAATAAATCCGAGGCAGCAGAGAGACGAGATGAGATGAAGACAAACTTGTTCCTGCAACAGGACTTACTTATGTTGTCTGGTCATAGTTGCATATAAAGCTACACTGCATATCTGTTGTTATTGTGATATGAAGTTTTCCATATCATGATAGAAGACTTTGATCACATAACGCAGCTAGAAGTCAAGCAAATGTGCCAAACTTTAAATAGTTCCATTGAGCTGTTAGTGCGATATCGTATTAATGAGAATTGTCTTGAAAACACAAAGAAGCTAACTAATAGTGGATGGAACACGATATCATGCGCACCGACCCCTCACTACCTTACAGCTCTGTCAGGCAGAAGCTCCAGCCGGGAGGCCATGTAGCACACGACATGACAGCAGTCATTCGGTATTCACAGAACCACAGTTACACAATAATTCATGTTTCCTGTTCACACATGCTGCATAACAGGGACATGATGAATGTGATGCTGCAGTGAACCTCAGGGAGTTAAAGTACACAGCACCATCTCCAGATTTTCATTTACTTCGTGGCCTTGAATGGCTGTTGTTCTGCGAAAACAGAACAACTGAACACGGAGTAATACACTGATAGAATATCATCATGCGATTGTATTTATAATTCACCAACAGAAGAAGTGGATTTTGTTTCCAGTGAGACTCTGAAAGGCCGTGATTCACAGTGCATTTTACAAATGTATCTCAATCACGGCTCGACTCTGTACCTGTGAAGCCACAGTGTAGGATGTTTCTGCCCGCTAACACACCCGTAAAGTAAGAGCATTTCTGAACAGAGCGTGCGGGACAGGCAGGAGTTCAGACCGGCTCCGGGAAGGAAGGAGGGTACGGCTTTAAATGAACAAAGATAAGAGGACAGGAGACGGAGGATGGATGGCTGAAGGAATGAATGGTCAGATGGACGGATGGGGGTTGGGTGGCTGGAGAGAGATATGCTACATATTGGCATCGATCCACAGGAGGGCCCATCAAAGACGGGGTGACATTTATAGCGCCGCTGACTGTCCCGCTCACAGAAAAGCTGTGACTCGGTCGGCGTCGTCGGGGGAAACGAAGCCTCTTCTGACCACGGCTGAGCTGCAGACTCGTTCTCTACAGAGCCACAGGTCAAAGGTGAGGCGGTCTTGTTAGCAGCAGAGGGTAATAAGACTTGTTCTGCATCCAACATGGATTTGGAGCGAAATTAAACGCTGCTGGAGGGAAAACTCTCAGCGCTCCCAGGAGAATTTGCCTCGTATATTCAGTGAGCATGTAAATGAAAGGAAACTCATAACACAGGCAACAAGGTGTCTTTAAAGTTCATCAAGTTTAACCCTCTAATTAATTTTTAATGCTGCTTATGATTATTTATGGCAACCGAACCTGGTGCTAAGCTCTTTATTTCATCGGGGAGCTCATGTTCTCATACGCTCAGCTCATATTAAAGCACATTTCCTGTGCTGTTGACTTGATATGTTGGCTGACTTTGGGGCGGTTCCCTAGATCCGCCTCGACCGGCAGGATTTTGCCACTGACCTTGTTCCTGTCAGACTGGAAATCTGGAGCCTCTCTCAGCCGTTTGGAGCTGTCATCCCTTTTCTGAACCTAAGTGCCCTTCCTCCACCCTTCACCTCACCCGTTCTTATGCTGACATTGAAATAAATAAATACCAAATCAATGAATGTCAGAATTTGTGCACATCTCGGAGATTTCTGCACTCAGAGTTTATACGGCTGAGTGGAAAAGGAGAAAAAAAAGTGGAAGACAGATACAGAAAGTAATTAACTTAGACTAATTATTAGATCTGTTTTTATTTTTCTTGTTTTGTAATTTCCTGGTCACATGTCATGTAATTCTCTAAAGCACTGCTATACAAAACAGTTCAATGCTATTTACAATTAAGGCAAATAAGGCAACTCTTCTGCTTCCAAGACGAAAATACTACACAAATGAATTAGTTTATCTATGACAGGAAACAATGGCTACACATTGCATTCCATTTACTTCCTGCAGTGGAAAAAAAGACTTCTTTGTGCCAGTGAAGGCTAAGTTTTATTGAGCTGATGCAACATGAAATTTTATAAAACTCTATCATTCTCTGGCTCGTGTCAGAAACTGTCCCTCAGAAACTGTCCCCCATGTGAAAAGAAAAGGTAAAATCAGCATCGTCACTTCATCACAGCCAGATAGCATCTTGTTAATTGGCAGTGAAGACTCTAACCAAACACGATCTGCACTGCACCAGGATGAACGAGGTGCACCCTCTGGAATCAGGCAAAGATACATAAGAGTTTAATGTATTGGTAGAATATAGTCACCTGCGTCAGGAAGTGCATACCTGTTCCAGGCTATGACACACATCATGAACAAACTAAGCAATGCAACCAACATGGCATGCCTTCATTGTTCAATCCACCAATGACAGTCTCCAAAAAACGAATTCCGATAGCCCTGGTTTTCTGCGAATACAACCTGAGGAAATTGAGCGTGACAAATTGTGGAGGCGGGACTTTAGGGTGTAAAAACCAAACTAACATATCAGTTTGTACAAGTACAGTAAACTTTTGGGAATCCATGTCTGAATTGGTCCAACATTCAAATTTGCCACTGTGCAGTGTGTAGTAGACTAGTTTAAGAGTCTGAAGATGACAGAACAGGTAAAGCTCCAGCTCACTTTAGCTGCAGGTCAGGGGCAGAGCAACGCTCCAAACATGTGATTATTGGATGTGCACATTGCGCGGCATATTAGCATGTTAGCTGTGACGTGATGAGGGACTGAGAACGGGTCGGAATGTTGCGTCCAGAGAGTACAATAAGGTGCCATTATCCGAGCAATCAGACCCATGCATGTTGAAAGTTAATATCAAATGCTTAGTCACAACATAGGCAGCACAGTGGTACAGTGGTTAGCACTGTCGCCTCACAGTAAGAAGGTTCTGGGTTCGATTTCCGGGTCAGGGTGTTTCTGTGAAGAGTTTGCATGTTCTCCCTGTGCCTGCGTGGGTTCTCTCCGGGTACTCCGGCTTCCTCCCACAGTCCAAAAACATGCAAACTTGGGGTTAGTAGGTTAATTGGTCACTCTAAATTGTCCGTAGGTGTGAACGTGAGCGTGGATGGTTGTTTGTCTCTATATGTCAGCCCTGCGATGAACTGGCGACTCGTCCAGCGTGTACCCCGCCTTCGCCCCAAGATGCTGAGATAGGCTCCAGCCCCCCCCGCGACCCCTAACGGGATAAGCGGTAGAAAATGGATGAATGGATGGATGGTCACAACATACAGTATTTATATATTTTGGATGAAAATTGCTAATTATTTCATAGACATACAGTATGCTCCAGCCCCCCCCGCGACCCCTAACGGGATAAGCGGTAGTGTATTTGTGTATTTTCAATTTATATACTTAAAACAAGAAATATTTGTACGCGCATCAGAAATACATTTGTGAATCCTTCTGTGTGCATTTGTGAATTTTGAGACAGTTCCAACTCAATACTAATCTCAACAACTGCACATTCATTCCTTATTAGAGATGGAGGAGGAACCCGGGAAACTTCTTTAACATTTCGCGCTCATACATACACACACACATCCACATTACTCACGATCTGCTGTATGTTTGTGCTCTATAACTGGCAATCAAGAAACGACTGCGGGGAAAGAATGGCGGCTAAAAAGCGCCACTGTTCAGCATTTCTAAACAGCCTTTGTGCAAACACACACACAAACACACAATGATTCAGTCTTGGTAACTGACTTCACATCTGTGGTATTTTAAAAAAAAATCTGCTGGAAGCCATTTATTTAGTTTGCCTTTGATGGTTTGTATTTGTTTTTGTCTCCCGTCTTCCTGGCCTAAATCTCCACATGTCGGCGGCACAAAAGATTCCAAAATCAAACTAAATTCCTTCTGGGTCCCGAAACAGCTCATCTCATTACAGGTTCAGCTGTCTTCAAAACGAGCACGGCACTGAAGTTTAGCGGCTACAAAACACTTTCTTCACAGTTCCTCATTCCTCGCAGATTATCACACGAAGGCCGAGCATCAATATTTAATGTGATGCGGCTGCTGCTTCCACAGCAGGCACCAAACAAACAACTGAGCATTATTTTCAGTAAATTTGTGATGGAGAGATTTGGGCTTATAAACAACACCCTTTGCCAGCTTCGATGGGTGTTATTTGCTAGAATGAAAATAATAAAGTGAAATGTCTTACTCGATGTGGAGTAGGAGTAGAAAATTGGACATTTCTGTTTGCAGCCTTTCACGATTAGTCAATATAAAACTTCTAAGTGAGCCTCGGAGGCTGCAAACAGACACTCGTGTGTTTATTGTCTTTGCTACACTCGCATGATTACAGAGTTTGGTTTTTTCCATTCTATCCACTTCAAATCCAAATACTTTTCAAAAATATGATGGAATGGAAGAAGTAACTCTCAATTCTTTTAGTGGCTGAAAAAAAATTCTACCATCTCCCTTTCAACAAAGACTTACTCTGGCCAGCATGTCGGTTATGATTAAACTCATTTACTGCCTCAAAATCTTCCAGAGCAGCGAGGCCATCGGACTGTAAACAGTGTTAATGGCGTAAACAACACTGATTACGTGAAGCTCTTTATTTGGAGGTAAAGCTGAGCGTGAACACGCAGGAAATACTAGTAATCATGGTGGTGTAGTGAAAATCTGCCTGGGCTGATGATTTTAAAGCACTTTTATTCTTCAGGAATTTAGCATTTGAGTATTCACATTATTATATTTATGAATGATGGCCAAAACTGTTCAAATGGAGCTGTGATCATTTTGCCACACTCAGAATACACCAGTACCATGCAGGGACTCCCATGTGATTTAGAAATGTTCCACTCAGGTCTGTGCTGGGTGCGGTGCACTCACTCTAATGGAGCCCCAAGGAGAAGCAGCTCGATAAAGTTCCAGTGGAAAAAAAACAAGCACTTGTTGCCACATGCTGCCATGCATGTCGTTCGGCTCATTATGTGCCGGTCCTCTGAAGGATTGGAGGTTTTTTCATTGTCTGAACGGCTCTCCATGCTGAGTAGCTGCAGCAGCTTCTTTAACTCAAACAATTTACTAACACTAATTTCCCCGGATGCCTTCATTATTCCCAACTTGATGATGGCGAAAGGGAAGTTTGGGAAATTCGAGGAAAGAATTAATTGTTGGGATGCTGATCCTCGGGACACTAGAATTTGTCGAAATATTGGAGATGTACTGGGGGGAAATGGAGTTTTAGATGGAATGGAACACACATAGCATGTGAATAACATGGAAGCCTGGAGGCAAAATTCCAGGCAATGCGGATGTTCCAAAAACCTGCAGTACCTCAACTGGCCACTTGGCCACAACCGGCCAACATTAAAGGCAGCAGCTTTGAGTGATAGTCAGCCACTGGTTGCTATCGCTCACTTTGGTCTATTATATACGTCACATTGCCTGTCAGGTCTACCTTGAAGAGTTCCACTTTTATTTTAATAAAAGTCGGGTGTGATAAACCGTGTTTTGATATTGTGATTTTTACGGTTGCCGTATCGAGCTTTTCTTTTATCATGAAAGACGCTGCTCATAAAAGAAGCCAACCACTCTGGGTTTTTGGGTGGGCTGACAATATTGCGTTCTCTTGTTCTCACTCGAGTCTAAACTTTTATATTAAAAATCACATACAGAGATGTGCATAGAGATGGAGCAGCCACTGACAACTCAAAAGCAGAATTGCCGTTTTAGAGAGCGGGTTCAATTAATTAAATCGTTGTCCACATTAATGATGTAGAAAACACTTAAAGGAATCTGGGATACTAACTATCACAGGACATTAACGGTCAGTCAGGCTTGGCCCTGGAGAAGAAAGTGTCTGCCAGATTGCAATCCCTCACCTTGGTGCACAAATGGCCGTGCGCAGCAGGCCCGAACTCTCCCGCTCTCAGACCACACACACCGGAAATGAGTGATGAGTCTCCAGTTCAGATCTGCGGGACGCCTGGGACTGAACAGAGCTGCATTTTGTCACGCCAACACCGGAGGGGACATTTGAAGTGGGACGACACCTCATGAATATCAAATGGCTCCCTGCGTTTTAGAGTGACACACTCCACACTTCTTGGAATTAATTATCTGTAGATAATGTGGCAGTGATGTGGTCGACCACCCCTGCAAATCTTCAAGGTGTTCAAGCTCGACAAATGAAAGCACTATTTTTCCCCTCCGAAATTCCAAAGTTAAGCACCTCAAATAGACCCACAGCACAGTGTCATCACGATGATCACATTAAATTAAATCATATATGAAGATTCTTCTCCGTAATGGAGCGGCTCTTTACCGGGCTGCATCCTTCTGCTGCAGTGGAGAACATTGTTCAAAGAGGAGGTGATTCACTTTCAGCGCTGGCTGAAAAAAAGCATTCCTGGACTCAGTTCCTCCATTCCGCCATCCATGCCCGTGTATTGGCCAACTTCATTAATATAAAAAGCATTGGACGGGAGCACCCTGCCCACTTCATCACAGCATGGAGAGGGACGGCTCGTGTAACTATGTGTGTGTGTGTGTGTCCCGGTCTGCTTCAAAGGCAGCCTCTTGGACAAGATCAGTGCTGTGACCCTGTTCCAAGCCTATCAACAGGCTGTAGGTTGGCAGCTTTCTGCAGTGGAAATGAGCCTTTAATTTGGGGCAGATGTGAGAGAGAGAGAGAGAGAGAGAGAGAGAGAGAGAGAGAGGGGCTAAGAAAGGCTGGTATCAATACTCGCTTTTACACGTATATGTACACACACACAGTACTACACTTTCATTTTAAAACAAGTATTTAAACAAGAAACAAACAAACATTTTAGCTCGGTCTTCAGATCTAAACTTGTGACGTGCGTCACGTGATAAGGCGCATGCATAGACATGGGCCTGGTTGCACTTTGGCAGATATAGATAACCATATGTGCATGTGAGCCACTGGCAGACAAGGCCGTTCCACATGTTCTCCGCTCTCTGCCTGTGAACATGTAAACATGATGTGCATGCTGAATCAACGGAGCAGCCGTCATGACTGACAAAACCTGATCAGAAGCAGCACGATTTTCTGTTTCATCGTTTCCAAATGTCCATCCAGAACAAAACCAGAGTGTTCAAACGGTCCTAAAATGCGTGGACGCCTGACTTGACAAGAAGTTATTGTGTAAGTAATAAAATACATAATAATAAGTAATCGTGCTCCTGTAATTATGATGTCGCCCTGGATAAAGAGCACTGGAAAGAGTAAAAGTAATGTGAGATTTGAGCTACCTGGATGCTTTTGTGATGTCAGAAACGTTCTCCGAGTACAAACAGTGTTTACCAAAGAGTTGTGTGCAGTCAACACGCGTGTCAAGTGTTCACTTTCCCTTCAAGTGTGAGATGAGATGAGTTTTAATTGCAGAGCCCCGTACAGGCGGGGACGGGTAACAAAGGTCATCGAAAGGTCAGAAATCTCACACTGAGAAGGGAGAAATATGCACTGAATGCAAACCAGTACAGATCTGATATGAAACACATGATCTACCTGTTTTCTATGTGGCCAAAAATGACAAATGGAATATTAGAAATTGGTCTGGTTGAGTTTATCAGATTAAAGATTTATTGGACAATGGAGAAACCCAGGGCGCTCGGCTTTACAGCATGAGCATGTCGAGTGGATGAAGTATGGACGAGCGTGATATGGAGAATTCTGCACCTTCTGAATACTATAATTGGATGATGATAAATCAGGGGTTCCACTCTACCAAAGGCTATTTTGGCTGCTTGACTTCTTCATAATAGAGTCATTTTTCAAAGGGAACATGCAACGTGGATACGTCTATTTAGAAAAGCACCAGAGGCATTAACGGTAAACAAATGTGGCGGAGGAAGCAGCTGCCTCGGTATGCAACGTTTATGCATCTAGGCTGCTTTCTGGTAAGTTACTTTAGGATTTTCTTCCAGGGCCGAGTCATCTGCTGGTCTAAATTAATTGCAAATTTAAAGTGATCGCCTCGCACTGCTTTGGTACTACATTAAATACAAATAACACATGCCTTTTATTGTGAAATAACTGTAGGAAATGCATTTTGTATTTGAAATTCGGTGCTTATTGGCCACAAAAATGATGCTGCTGGCTGCGAAGCATCAGGCTCTGTCAGTGAGAACAATAATGCATCCAACACATAAACGAAGGTGAGAATCACTGTTCCAACCTGTCAACGTTAATAAACGAACTGTGTGCAGGTGGTCTTAACAGGCTTTTCTAATCTTCTTCTATTGCTTCAGATCTTCGGCTCGGTTAATTTGTTTGAGAATAAAAAGAAAACAACAGGAAACATTGTATTTTATTTCTGGTTTGGTTCCTTCTCACGCTGACGTTTTTACAAACAAACGAAGAGGAGTAAACGGCGTCAGAGACTGACAGTAACTGGCTGTTTGGATGCATCTTCAGAAAAAAACACCTGCTTAACATCTACTTTAACATCTAAGTTCACGAGGACATAAGTGAACTTATAAGCATTATTGGGATTTTTAATCACATCACATGACGCACACAGAAAAGCTTCCTGAACACATTTCAAGTTTAGCTTTTGGATTAAATCACGTTAAAATGATCGAATCCTGTGGTTGGTTTGTTTTCCTTGAAACCAGCAACGCAAGTGAGCCGAGACCAGCCCTTCCCAGCCGTCTCGTGTCTTGTCCCGCGCACCCTCCGAACAAATCTAGCACAACACTGTGCATATTCGATAGAAAATATGAATGTGACGTTCCACAAACTCAGCTATTGTCCTTTCTTCCCCCAAATATTCAGCCAGTAATGCTTACAGACAGCATAAAATACTGTTGGCACATCTAAACCTCTCCGGCAACAAAGAGGGAGACCCATGAACATACGATCATCTTCTGACTGACAGAAAAACAAGAACTTTGTGCAGCCTTGTCTCACTCCACTGTTCTGTGCATATGGTAGGCAGCTCTTTCCTGTGTATGGGAGTAAGTGCAGTGAATTAGTACAGCCTTCAGCAACCCTGCAATATTGCTACTGATTAGGTTAATGATTTAATGAACTCCAGGACACTGATGAGTCAATAAGCCATTTTGCACAGTACTCAGCCCTGGGCTAATATTCACATTATTCCCTGAAAATATCCTCAGAGTGGCTCACCAGTCCTGCTACCCCCCAAAAAAAAGCATCAGTTAAAGATGTTGCAGCTGTTTTCCCTCTGTTAGAAAAAAAAACGCCGCGAAAAACAACCCCATCTTGTGAATAAATGCACAACCCAGAAACATTGTAAGGCTCCATCTACCGTCTGCAGCGCACCACGAGGATCACAAGCCGATCACGGCAGCTAGATTCCAGTCGCACCGAGGCCACCGGTGACAACACTGGTGCACCATGAGGATCAGCAGCCACAGAGAGCCAACTGACAAAATGAATGGATAACGTGAAAAGACCCACAAAGCCCCACAAGCAGGAGGTTATTTGTCAACATACTGTACATATTCTGAATATATAGCCTTTATGGAATCGCAGTTCCTATATTAGTGAGGTCTAAGATATATTATGTAATACAGAAGGAGTTTCTTTGTTTGGGTGATTTGGCCCCAAAACTTAAATCTTATCCACCTTTATGTTCGGGCTTATGTGATATCTATCAGTCAACAGACACACTGGAACAAATGTTTGACATATTTGGGGCTCCGCCTCTCGCCTCGTTACCGCCGGGATAGGCTGCGACCCTTCGGAGGATGACCAGTGAGAGAAGATGGGTGCAAGGGGAGGAGTTAACCCCATGAGCACGAAAACAACAAACTTCTCCGGTGATACGCCTGTTTACTTCTTGTTTTATGCTTCTTATAGAGGCACTCAACGTTTTATGAATTTCACACTAAAGACCAGCAACACGGAGCTTCTTCTAACAATAACCTGAGCACACTCGACTAAAGCTGAGAGGCAAAGGTTCAGGCCACTGCCTATGAGTGAAAGGCTTCATTTGTAAGATAGATGTTGTAATATTCTTCCGTGCAGAAGTAATATATACTTGCTTTTTTTCCACAGTTTGCTGACAATATAAAAAACATAGAATATTGCGCTTTAAACAGGCAACGCTTTGAATCACTGGTACTGATCAAAACAAAACCCGATTAACTCGTTGTGAGAGCCGTCCGGTGCCGAAAATAGGTGAAATCCTTACATAATCCCTGTCTACAGGGTGGAAACAAATTGGCATTCTTTCGTGTGCATTAATGGAAGAGGAAGAGGAAGACAGGGAGGACGTGAGAGGAGCTGCCTGCCACTCATCATCCGAGGGCCAGTGAGCACGGTTGAAGTCTGCAGGGCACGGGTCACCTGATCCATGTTCAATGTCTGAGTGTGTGTGTGGCTCATCTCAGGGTATCACTGCAGGGGCTGAGGATGTGTCATATCAACCACAGGCCAGCGAGCAAGTCTGGGGAATTGGGCTCTAACTCTGCGCGTGCGGGTGTAGGTGTGCGTGCGTACACATCCATCGTCGCCATATGAAGGATGCAGAATATGACTTCATATGGTTTCTTTTCTGTGAGTGCCTATTTGCGAAAAAATAATGTTAAAAACCGAAAATAAATAAATAAATAAATAATTGAGCATAGTTTTGTTTTCTTGAGATGTAACATGATTTTTTTTCCCCCCATTATCCCTTTATTTTACATTATGAAACACATTGGGTTGTTTTAAACAAACGTGGAATTTTGTTTCCGGACTGTGAAAACCTCTGAGGAGCAGCTTCAGAAACATTGCTACAGAGCCCATTCGTGTTGCAGGAGTGATGAGTTTTTGCATGGTTAATCAAGCCCTCCTGTTGTGCGTTGTATTTCAGTAACCGTCATGGATCACTGTAAATACGTGAAGGCTGTTTGTGCGGTGGTCTGACAGAAGCTGAGGAGTGCAGCCTCCCAGGAGGAGGTGAGTTAATTATACAGTGTGTGAAAATAATGCGCTTCTTTGCCCAATGAAAACTGAGCATTCTCAGAGGCCATGTTAGAGACTATAGGTCATATTATCCTTCCTTTAAAGGGAGTCAAGCCTCCAATAATTGACCAGTGATGAAAATTAATATCATCTGACCAAAAAAATCACAATAATGCATGTTGCGGAAGTCTCGCGCAGCCAGGGCCGCAGCTTCCTGTGATGCCTTCAAAGCTTCGCCGTGTCCTGTAAACTGAAGAAACACTGTTAAAAATCCCGAGTAAGCAGGCCCGAAGCTCATAATTGCTCCGAGCTGAGTACATTTTCAATTATTTATTCGCTTCTGCGGCAGATCCAATCTAATCCTGGCTAATCTTTGTCAAAGCCATGTCGGCAGCATGGTGAAAGCGGCGAGATCTGCGTGGGCCATGTCGAGGAGAATTCGAATGTGACGGGTGTGTGCGTCTGCAGGCCGACACATGGCGAGTGACTGTCCACGCAGAGGCAACGTGACGGTGCCGGCTAACCAGCTAACAGCCTGCTCGGCAGACAGATAATTACCATCGCTGCATTATGATGGAGGCAATCAAGAGTGTGTGAGAGACAAATGGCTTTATAAGTGTCGGTTATGTGTTGGTTTGCTGAAAGGGAGGCGCCATTCAGAGCCACGCTTGCCCTTTCATTTGATTCTTTTTAATTTGCAGCAGCATGCGGGCAAGACTGGGGACTCAAAACAATCTAAATGAGACCAATTTGTACTAAATGTTTATTGGATCTGTAAGTAGAATCCGCCGCTAATTTCCTTCAATAGGCCGGGTGTAAACGGCGCTGGAAGGGGGGGTGAGGAATACGAATGAAGGCGCTCGCAGAAGCTCAATTCAATATGCTCCTGCTGCAGGAATAATGCAAGGCGCCGCTGCTCCATGATTTAATACAACATCCAGCTCGTGTTCAAATTCACACTCGCAGCTGATGTGTGAAGCGACCTCCTACACACGGAGAGACATAATGATAGTTAACATTCAGGCTCTTTTCATGAATGTCAGGGGGCGTGTGTCATCACACGAAGACCAGGAACGTTGTAGGGGATCAGCGAGGGAACTACTGCTCCGATCACAGCTGGGAGATCGCAGGAGTTTACATCTGCTCGTGAGAAATGCCTAACAGTGCTGTTACAGGGGGAAAAAACTCCAGAGAACATCTGCTGAGGGAGCAAAAACGCTGCACCTGCTGTAAATTGCACAAAGTTTTTAGAAGGTACCAAGTGTGGCCAAACAAGAAGGTGTCAAACCACAAAGAAAGTTGGACTGGTACATTACTCCTGATCTGAAGTGTTCGCACGGCTCTTCAGGCTCTTGGCAAACATGGTGCAGCCATTATGAGCTCTTGGATCGCCCGCAAGAAATACTTCGGTGGGGAACTTTGAAACTTGGTACTGAAAAACTTCGTCCAAACGGCAGCTTCAATTAAGGAGGCAAAGACGCGGAGTGAGCTGCCCACTGAGCTCAGAGCAGAACAAGTTAAACTGAAGACATTTTTACTGCATGTTTCATTGTTAGTAGTAGCTGCAAGTGCTAGCTATGATATACCGATGCTATAATGATACGCATTGCCCGACTACCCTTCAAATACACATTGAATTGAAAATAAATATGTAAAATATATGTACATTTCTAAAATAAATACATGAGATAAAATAAGGAAATTACATCTTTGTCATGGTACGGTCTCCCTCCCGTTCTGAGCCATGACACATGCTAAAATCAGATTTTTTTTTCCTCCAATATTATAGTAACAGTGCTGCTGTGTCACTTTTTTAGGTTTTATTTCATTTTATTTTATTTTATTTTAATGAAGACCATGTAATTACAAAAACAATTGATCTTCATTTAAAATTATATTTAAAATTCTGTTCTGCCTCTATCGCACGTCAATTGTGCATTTTAAGGGCCCAACAAACACTGAATTCAATGTAAGAAGGAGGAGCATGAAACTTTATCTTCTACCTTTAATATTTCAAACGGACCGGCGTTGATAATGAGCTCCAACGATGGCTACGATGTCGGTAAATCTTTGTGAACGCCCAGCATCGTTTCTCTGCGTCTGCACAACACGGACCTATGAATATTACAAAATAAACCGTCTTTCCATGAATCTTTTACAGAAGATACCCACAGCCGACAGCTGCTGGGGAAGATAGTGGACATTCTGAACTCTGTACAAGAGAATAAGAAAAAATAGATGATGAGAAAGGCTGAATAGAAATAGTTGATGTGGTATTGGACTCAGTTTTGTTTGTAAACTGGGGGCTGCTTCCTTGTTAACTCAGGGCTTTGTTTTGGTGTGGATGGTAACATGTGCATTATTTACGAAGGTGTCTATCAGTCGAAGAATTCAATCATCCAGATATTTCAGCAGACGTAAGTATGTTATACAAGGCTTTCTCGACACTTGTTTACGGCTGCCATGCAACACCAAAGCTGAGACGACATTTATTTCAACATGAATATCTCTTCTACACTAAATCCTTCATCTCCCGGGTGTGGAGCAAGCCGTCAGCGGCGTCTCCGCCAGAACAAAGGATTTCTTCAGGAGTTCAAAGATTGTAATGAGTAGCTCTGTAGAGGGACGGGGTAAAAATAAAAGGGACGTGAAACCCAGTGACGTGCATCATTTGGAGCGATGACAGCTTCTTAGTTAAGGCAAATGGCACTGCTTCTTTTTTAGCGAATGTGGAATGTTGCCTCTGCTTCATCTCACTCACGGTCGTTCTTAGTCCCTTTGAGCCAAGCAATTGTCAAAGCTGAGCACCTCTGAGCCCCTGCAGAGACGCCTGTGATGCTTTGAATATCTGATATCCGCCTCCTCGGTCTGAAGGGAGCGCCGCTGATAGATGGTGGCAGTAATAACTTAAACCAATGCAGCTCCAAATGTAGACGAACCGGCTAACTGGAGATTGGGCTGTGAAACAACATCTTTAATTCCTCAGATCTGACAGCTTCTCAAATTTCATTTCTCTGGATGTGGGTGATTATTGGTGCCTCTGCGCACCAGATCATAAGAGCTCGGTCACGTGGCGCAGTAATCACCGCAAGCTCAGCATCAACTAATTCAAAGAGCTTGTGGTGGACCGCAATGCTTGAGCCAGGCAACCAAGCAAGAGAACATCCCTGAACATCCCTAATACACACACCAAACAGATTTCATACTCTCCTGCTGCCACCACGGATCTGTGGCAAAGACGGCAGCACGGCGGGCCAGAAGACTGTAATCTTACCGAAATTAATATCAACAGAACTCATCAAACTTTTATACAAGAGGCATTGACATTCAGTATAAGGATGCAGCAAAAATTCTCTTGGTCTTCTATCCTGAGCGGTTTACAGTCCGAAAAGGCTCATTCTGCTCTAAATTAATATTTTATCAATAACAAAGTGAAAGAAGTGTGCTTCAAGGTATATGACATTAAAGCTGCATATTCTGTAATACACATATTGTCACATTTTACTGCATAAGATGCCATTTTATGCATAATAAAAAAATCGATGATTCTGTCATTTAGGTCCAGATAATTCTTGGCAAATTCCACCTCCGCAAATCAAAATGGATGACCTCCAATCCTGCTGTCATCCATTCACTGCTGAACTGAAACAGTTCTGAACCTCACAGGAACACGAGAGGAACCAAAAAGCTGATAAGGCTTTGAATATCGTAAAAGAAATGAACTTTATTGATTTATTTAACGAAAACCACTGTCTTCCACCGACGTTGAATGGTTTGGAGACGGCAGCACTGACCAAAACACAGGAAGCAGAGCTGGAGATGGCGGAGTTAGAGGTGTTAGGACATGTTTTTGTACTTTGTCAACTGAATGTACTTGAAAAGGCATGACGCGGCACATTGTGGGGGACCTTGTGATCTCATCTTAAACTAATGCTCAGCAAAGCCGAGCTCAAACGAGGTCCTTGCTTCACCTCAGACCTGCACATGAAAGAAGAGCTCCTGTGGGGGAGCGATGAAAGCAATTCATCTTCATCCTGCGTGGTAACGCCGTTTCCTGCGGGACAGTAATGGCCGAGTTATCTGATGGACACGTGCTGTGTGTCGTTACAAGTGAGTAAAACATACTGGACCACAACAGTGAGTACCAATGACGGTGCGCAGCTGCCAGCATTGGCCCCACTTGTTCTCGCACCCGTGCAGTTATACTCCCATTTTGTGGCTCATTTGCTGGCATATTGCAGCTCTGCAAAATCGCGATCACAGCAACTAATCCAGCTGGGGCGACGGGACCAGTGGCCGGTTCCCGTTCATTGCCAGAGCAGCCATGTCTACCTGTGGATAGATGCAGCTTTTGGCAACCCATAAATCAAAATGGCAAACATAATATATCCTGGCAGAGAAGACAATCACACATCCCCCCAATGAAATATGAGCTGGGCTATAAACACACACAGCTGCTGACACAGGCAGAAATAAGAG
Organism: Mola mola; assembly: GCA_001698575.1. Taxonomy (NCBI): domain Eukaryota; kingdom Metazoa; phylum Chordata; class Actinopteri; order Tetraodontiformes; family Molidae; genus Mola; species Mola mola. Next base: position 2,402,892 of record KV751372.1, on the reverse strand, counting down.
GGACCTCCGCTTCCTTATGCACATCGGAGGCTTTCCGACGGACGCTGGGTTCTTTTGAGCCTGGCACGCGCTGGTGCGGGTTTGACCATCTTAAAGGAGCATTACGGTATTTGTCACCAAAGCCGCATTTTCCCGTAAAGCAAACACACATTAGATGTGAGCAGGCAAATATCGATGACAAACAAGTGAGCACGTAAAGCTCCAGCTACCTTTCAGAAGAGCCCTTTAACGACAGGTGATTCTGGTGGATTAGACGTGCTGCAGTGTTTCTGCTGCATCGCACTTTTGAGGACTCGTTTTTTTCGGGGTGATAAACCAAATTGGTGTAAGTAGGCCGGACCACTGCTGGCTTGCGAGGGATGGGAGGCGACTGCAGGTGCAGCATCTCTGATTGACATGTTCTTCAGTCCGTCACTGTGGTTACAAGTGAGCCTCTTGCTCCAGGCAGCTTTGCTTATATGGACGCGTCAGCCGTGGACGCTGTAACTGTTTGTGCTTCCTGTCGAACGCAAAGCTGCACCGTAAGTATGTACTCCATGTAACCTGACAGTCACAGTGAATTTTGAGAGTTGACATTGGTTGGGAAATAAAAAACAAACAAACAAAAAAAAAACGGTTAATTTCCAATTATATTGAGATAATCAGTTCTAGCGACCAAACTCCATACTTAAATAATTTTCAAAAAGAAGTTTGGGAAATAGGACTTAGGTTGAAAAATGCTGGAATTCTTCTTTAAAAAGACAAAAATAAGTCCTATTAAGCTGTGGTTTTGGAGAGCTACTGTGGTCGGAGGGTCACCTTATCCAGAAAGGATTCTCAGCTGTAAGTCCACGACAGACACGTTCCCAGGAGATGTTACTGTTCACATCAACTGCAGATTCAAATGAGGGAGGGGGAAATGGATTCTGTTTGTTATTTTTTTGTATTGTAAATACGACACGCCGGTTCCATACGTGATCTGAGCTGCTCTACTCTAAAGTCAATTATTCAAATGAGTTGAAAAAATTCGAGACCCCAGCCTCTTTTGATTTATCCTGGTATCAGAGCCCTCTATGGGTCATTTATCAACTAAATGGCTTTTTGAATCCATACTCTAAAGTTCATTACAGCGATTAAAGATTTATTCAATCGTAGTTATAGATAATTCATCTAAGCCCTATTAAAATGCCTTTTTGTCCCTGCACAATGAGGGCATTTTTTAAAGGGAATGGAAGATGCCAACCAAGCGCTGTAGATGGTCTGCGTGGCTATTTTTCAATCTCCTCCGACGGACAAAGGTTCAAAACCACAGGGGGGGGCTCCCAATTTGGCACATGGCTCTGACTGAAGATGAAAGGCTCAGTGTTTCTTCAACTTTCCTCGAGTGTCTTCTGTTCCAGCCCTCATTAGGAGGGAGCTCCTCATCAGCAATACATTCACTGTTACAAGACGGCTAATGAAGGTGCGCCACAACGTTACAGGCGCATGTCAGCACGGTCACATGTGAAGTAAAGTGCGGCTTATTACATATGAGAGGACACCTGCAGGACCTGTCTCAGGTGACAATCTGCAGCATTCAACCATTTTACACCCTGCACCTGCAGGATTATCCCTTCACCGCCTCTCCGAGAGCCTGTACGGCCACTGTGCCACACATTTTAACTTAGCATCCGATTGCTACTGATTTTGTTTTAAGGTCACAACGGAGAGGGGCAGAACACCACACAGAGCAGTAACTTACAAGCTCAAGTTGTTCAGATGGTGATTTTTCAGTGTTATTTAGGAAAGTGAACATTTATCATATTTATTACACATTAATTAATTATTTATTACAGTTATTAAAACGAATTAAAGAAACCAAAACTATCACAAAACAAAAACAAAATATTAGACTATTTAACTGTAACTGTGTAAACGATTATCATCACAAAGACTTGAAATTAAACATGTTGCATTGAATTAAAAAATAACAAATAGTACAAACCCCGGGTCCACAAAAGTTGGGATGTTGTGTAAAATGTGAATGAATATTGATTTTCAAATCCTTTTCAACCTCTTATTCAGGTGAAAACAGCACAAAGACAAGACACTTAATGTTCAAACCGATAAACTTTGTGTTTTTTGGGGAAATATTCACACATTCTGAATTTGATGCCTGCAACACGTCCAAAAATTTGGCACAGGAGCAAGAAAATTCAGGGAAACTCGTATATTTACCAAAAAAACAATGAGATTGATCAGTTCGAACATTAATTGTCTTGTCTTTGTGCTGAACTCAATTGCATACGTTGAAAGGCATTTACAAATCACTGTATTTTATTTTTATTCACGTTTCTACACGTCCCAACTTTTATTATTTTTGGGTTCACGAATAAAATAATTTGCACGAGATGCACTAACATTTAATTATAACATATTCAATTTTTTTAATTTTATGTTATTTAAGTTTATTTGTTCATATTTATTTATTCATTTATTTTATCATAAACTCTGCTTTGATTCCTGATTTTATATCTTGGGGTACGCTGCAGCGGACGCTACACTGTTTAGTTGTTTAGCACGGTGACAGAACGAGTCATGAATGCGGCCAAAGTGCCGCTCGTACACCGAAACATAATGATGTAACCATTAGCACACTCAACATGAGGAAAACTGTTATTAAGCCGTTAGCATTTTCAAAAGCGAGACATCTCCTCCGGTGAGAACATGATCAAATAGATGACACTCCAGACAAGTTAATCACAGGCGTGTGAGGGAACACGTACAGCAGTTTTCGGTGATTTTCACCTCCTATACATAGAGTCTGTGTTTGTCCCTGAAGGCTTAGCCGCAACCCACCAAGGTAGTGAGTCAGCCACTGTGGATCCTGACCGGGTGGAGACTCTATCCTCCGGTAAGAATGCATCCTGCTTTGCTGCCTCTAAACAGTCTATGTATTTATCTATATTGCAGAAGATAAAACTCCACTGGCACACACTCGGCCATAATAGTGCACCGAGCACGTACTGTACATCAAAAATATATAATTTTCTTTTTAAATGAAATCAAATTAAATATAGTTACTGGTGATGCAGTTTTGGTGGAAACTTTGGTCAGCTGTTTATTAAAAATTTGCTTTGGCTCACGACAGACAGTAGAAGAAATGGTAAATGCGACACTGAAGATTCAACATCCATCCGTTGCTCTTGTTTTACATCAGTTTCTATCACCCTCTGTCTTCTTTTTCTCTGTCCATCAATGCTTTAGTTACGACATGCAGCTGGGGACGACATGCATGTTGCAGCTCCTCTCACTGATGGACTGAAGTCACTTGTCAATCACACGGTGGCCGAGCCCTGAAGTAAACCTGCTATAATCATCTCCATGACTCTATATGGGGCCATAATTTGCAAAATCAACACTGCAGTGTCTTGAAAAAGCCTTAAAAGTGGCTGAGAAGTCAGCTAATTTGCTTTGTTTGATTGTTCTTGTCGATACCAGAAGCCTCGCCCTCAGCTGGACATTCAGAAGACTGCAGGTTCAAGGATTTCATTTCAGAGTTGGCTTCACTTTTCACACCCAGACATTTCTTTCATTTATAAACTGTTTATGGGGGGGGGGAAACACAGCTATGGTATGTCGTGGAGATTGTGCTTATTATTCAAGTAGAAGGTTGTTTATTTGTCCACAGTACGATAACACACTGCAGCAATTGAAGCCAGAAAACGGTGGTTCCACTGCACTGACTAACTTCCATCTTTGCTTTCATTTCCACAGTAAATTCAGCCACATGCAAGCCAGAAAGTTTAAAAAAAAAAGAAGAAAAAAGATAAAACTTTCTGGGTAGGGATGTTCTCCACAGCGCCATCTCCTCAACCATCCGGCAGCCACCGGTGCTCAGAAAATCAAACAATTTCCCTCCTCCAACTCCCTGCCTCATTTGTTTTTTTCCTCGCCAAAAACTCGCCCTGCCTTTAATCTCTTTTACACTTCACTGTCTCCGTTATTGGGTCTAAACTATAGTGGGAAGATTTGCTTTGCTGCACTTTTTGTTTGGGCTCCTCTGACTCCATCCATAAGAACAAAATCATATGTCCTGCTACTTACTGAGAACCTTCTCCCTCCCGGGAATCCACATCACGCTTGCACACGCTGGAAAAAGGCCGTCTCCTGCACGCACTGTGTGCTTATTCATGCTAACGGCCTTTCTGTCTCCCGCCCAGATGAAACAACTTAAAGGATATGCAGAGCAAAAAGACAAAAGGATTCCAAATGTATAATCCACTGACTACTTCAGGCTCCACGAGAGCAAAAGCAGAGTTGCCACAGTAGTCGGATGGCGGCTGCTGCCTGTTGTGTGTCTCCTGTGTGTAGTTTTATCCTCTCAGTGGCTAAGAAAAAGTTATCTCTGATATCTGACCTTTGGCGATGGTGATGCTGGACATGTGAGGCAGTATCTCCGCTGACCACACTCTTGGCAAGAAACTTTCTCCACTTCGGAACGTCTGCCAGACCTTTACTGAGCTCTGGATTTTCAACGGGACAAGACAGATTTATGGAGTGGATAAAAGTGGATAACCTGTGTGTGTGTTCTGGCTGGACAGAAATGAGCGCTCGTAGTAGGAGAATTAAGGAGATAAACACGATGTGGAGTAAATAATCAGGCCAATATTCTGATTCCATCTCATTTGTCTGAATCCAGTTCATGATCGAACTTAAAGATAAATTCCCTGATATTGGTGTTGTCAAAACAATCCCAATATTGGCCTGAGCTGTGAGCTGGTAGAATAACATTAACCACTCATCCCTTTCATTCTCGTAAATCCGGCCACGATCCACTGTGCCACAAAACGGCTAAAGTTCTGTCCTGTACTTTGTCTTTGTGTGGACATGGGGGGGGGGGAGTCCATCTGAGTGTCCATATGTGCCTTGTTTGTGTGCCATTCTCCATTAAAGCTAAAAGTGCCCCGCAGGCATGATTTTCCACTCTGCTGGAACCAGCAGACGGGCCAGCACCTTGTCCACGTGAGTCATCGGATGAAACCAGGCCTCAGGAAGACCTCCGTTTCTCTGCTGATGGCTCTTGGATGCTGCTCCTTTGGACCTCACACACAGTCGGCTGCCTGAAATGCAGCTTTCTTGTGTCTTTCTCTAATGAAACCCCCAACTACCTCCGCTCACGCCTCCCTGCTCTGTGTCCTCGTCGTCCCCCGTACCTCCCCCGTACCCCCCCCGCCTGGACCGAGAGAGAGAGAGAGAGAGACAGCAAGCGCTGAATACTGCTCGTAATTAGTGGTCAGAATAATGGGGCAGGGCCAAGGAGGGTTGCCAATAATCTGGCCTAATTGCTCCGATATATGCCAAAGCGTCCGTCTAGGACAGGGCGGCAGATAATGGCTTTGGCAGGTGCTGCCAGGGATATGGCCCTGGGGAGGGGGGCTTTTAATGACCACTGGAGGGTGTGTGGGTGTGTGTGTGCACACGTGCGTGCAGGAGCACAGTGTGATCTTAACTGCCGGGTCAGAGTGAAAACAAACAAACATTGTATCAATACATGGAAATATTGGGACAAAAGTACGTAAGAATCCTGGTAGTGATTTTATTCAAGTGCTTCAGTGTGCTGGCAGTAATTTGTCAGGTTAAAAGCTCTAAATCCTCCTCTTCCTTTTCTTTTCCTCTTTGTTAAGTTTTTTAGACCATTTTATTGTGTCATCAGGTTGCACCTTCTTCTTCTTCTGTGGTAAAATGACACCTGGCCCAAAGGGAACATTTACCTCCCGCTGGCCATCTCAAGGAACTGACTCCTAATATCTGCATAACGTTAATGGAAGGAATGGATTAATTAATCACATATTTTGCTTAAAATCCAGCTTGCAACAAGGCCCAAGGTAATTTCATGGTAATTAGAGGTTCTTTCAACTTACATGTCTGATTTTGCTGTAGAAATTGACCTTTCCCAGCCTGCTCTCGCCCTGAGACAACAGTGTTTTACGGTTCATTGCTTTTGCTCCATTTTATTTTTTAACGTGTTAAAAGTTGACCAAAGTCATCTGAGAACTCCAGAGCAGGATTTTGTTATTTAACTTAGTTATTAATTGAAAGAGAGCCGACATTTGCCCCCACGAGCGAGCAAGCAGCAGTGGTGAGTAAATGAAACACCCCTCCTTCCTTTCCTTCAAGATGGCAGAAACCTCAGAGTCTGGTTGGGTGTTTGGGTTGAAGGAAGATCACAGATACGCAGAGGAACATTTTAAGCCAAAAATGTCAGATAATATCAGCAGATATTTAAAAATAATAATAATAATAATGATAATTTGGCTCATGTTCATTGGTGGAGATTTATAACTTAATAACACTTCTCGCCATATTGAGTGTTGCTAATGGCTACATCCATCCATCCTGCTTCAGAAGAACAATACTTGGGCTGATTAATTATAGTTAGATTTCCAGTAAAAGCTCTATCAGACCAACTTTTTCCTCCCTGATACCAGTATCGGTTCCAAACATCACATAACAGTTGGGCTTTCATCAATAATTATTTCTTTGCACATCCTCTGGATGGTCGATCAGCCAAAGGCATCACAGACAGCTAACACACGTTTTCGACATGGATCGATGGATATCGATCGCTAATAAGATATGAGACATCCTGCTTCCCTGGACACAGAGTTTACCCGCCTCCAGCACACAGGCCAGTATTATTGTTGATCCTTAATAAACACAGAGCTGTCACAACATTATCACGCTGCTCATTCTGTTCGCAGATTATTCATCCTTGTTTATGGAAATACAGGTCAGAGATTCACTGGGAAGCACACAGCAGACGTTTAAACAGGTAATTGCCCTCAGAAATAACGTAAAGGCTGACTATAGAGAGAACACACAGGTCAACAGACCGTCGAATGACAAACACTCCCCGAGAAGACAAAGGTTTCCTGATCAAGATGTGAAAGACCAAAGCCCTCCGTCAGCAGTGACGCTATCTTTCATTTGCCCGTGGCTCCAGCAAACAGCAGCCAGAGCTGTGGAGGAGAGGTGGCCACGGTGCCTCTCTCCCCCTGATCAAAATCATGGTGAGATCTTTCCAAACCTGATGGCAGAGTCACGTGCAACCACAAAGCAACGCAGACGGACACTTTAGGGCTTCACGGCCGATTGGAAAAGTCCACAAATTGATCACTGACACTCACCTAGAGGGGAGAGAGAGAAAGGAAACGTGAAATAACGAATTCAGACGCAATATTGCAGAGACAATTTCCGCCATCACGCTTGTTTTTTAGTATTTAAGGTCACTGTTTGCATAGGTGCTTTAAATAGGCCACCATCAAGATGAATCAAGCTTCTTCGTTCCTCTCATTAGTGTTTAACTGCGTGTCTGTCGTTGATGACCTGTTGGACATTGTGACTTCTCCGAGTTCTTCAGCTTCAGAAACTATTCTAAGGATAAAAATAAGATATTATCTTAAAAACTTAATGAGAAACTAAAAAAAAAAAAAATAAAAAAAAATAATTCCAAGCCAGAAGGAATCTCTTTGTTATTCTCAGCAAGATTTTCTTTACTGGGCAATCATGAGTTTGCCTGGTGTTTGAAAAGTATCTTCCGTTTTGTCTTTTAGAACATGGATGACTGAGGGAAAAATGCATGTTTGATGACTAATTAATATAATCTGAGATGAGTCCAAATATGCCGTTTATTTAAATAATGCATAGAAAGTCCTTGAAAAAACTTAAAATGTTGAAAAAGCATTTAACACTACTAATTATTTCAATGTGCAGCAGTTGTGAAATAATATCTGCAGACATATGACTGCTCGATCCTCTTAAATCTGCTTCAGACCTCAACACACTGGACAATCCGAGTATTCTGTGACATTCCTAAAGGTCGCAGTACAGCAGCTTCACAATGGACAGGCAGTTTTAAAGACTTAATGCATTAGAAGGCAGAGTGTGCAGAAGTTGGGACTTTAGTAAACCCTGTGTGAGGAATGTCTACCGTCCCACAAGCACCTGAATGCACCTCAAGCTATCTCTGTGTTCTCCTGCAGGGCTGCCAATGAGACTTAACAGTGATGGATTAGCTGTATCAGGGAAGCTCTCCTCTGAAAATACATTTTTGTGACGTAATTGAATGCGGGACACTGAGCCCATTCATCAGCCTTAAAATCAGGTCTTCAAGGAGCTTAAAGCGCATCAAAACTTCAGTCTAATTCAAAGCATTCAGACGTTTTCGAGACTCGGCGTTGACTACTCGTGAGAGCCAAATGGACGATGATGGGGGATAAAGAGTCTGAATTTGTGAGTTCGACTGATGATTCAACGTTAAATCATCCTACAGAAAGGCGTGACTGGAGGGCTGTCAGACATATTTGAGTCATCTGTCTCAGCTCATAGACCTGTACAGCAGGGCTGGGAGAAATGACAATATGCTGTATATCGTTTGACAAGAGAAAAATGTCTATCAATGGGTATTTCCTTAACCCTCTATCATTCATACCTGCACTCTTGGCAAAGCGGCGCTTTCAGCCTAACTCATGGCAGCTTGTTATGTCATTCGGCTCCTGCTTAACGTGTGCTACACGTGACTACGAGAAAACGCACAGAAAATTAACTGCAATTGCAGATTTCAGCCTGTTCAAACACTGTGAAATAACATGTCGACAGCTGAACGCTGCAGTTTTGGGTTTAGTTACACTTTAAACGATGAGAAACAAAAAGTAAAACTCTAACTGATGCAGTGTTTTTCTCATAGACTACATATATTAAATTGTGGTACAAGTCATAATTGTGACATGAAATTATCCATGTGGTGATAAAAGATTTTGTTGCCCAGCTATCAATACCAGCTTATATCTCTTTTATGCTTTACCTCACTGGGACCAAAAGCCTGTTTGTTTATATTTCAGGTATAAAACCTTAAATCTCAACCAAGTTATGTCTGTAATGACATACTGACTACATTCAACTTACACTCGCACAGAGACGATTTATTTATTGCTTTAAGTCATCGTCATCTTCATTGATTTTGTCTTCTCAGTCTGAAACTCTACTGTCACATTTGAAACGGGGAAACAAAAGACTAAAGGTGTTTTTTTTACGTGTTTTTCAGGATACCTAATAATATTCTGTTCTGGGCTGTGAGAGCTGCAGAAAATATGTCACTTAATTTCAGAAAAAATAAAAACAATTCAAGAAAGTCAAACGTTTACAGGCTCCAGGGTCCATCCATCCATCCATCCATCTATTTTCTACTGCTTATCCTGTTAGGGGTCGCGTGGGGGGGCTGGAGCCTATCTCAGCATCATCGGGCGAAGGCGGGGGTCACCCTGGACAACCCGCCAGTTCATCGCATGGCTGACATATAGAGACAAACAACCATCCACACTCACATTCACACCTACGGGCAATTAAGAGTGACTAATTAACACAGGACACAAGACACTACGAATGAAACATTCGGAGCAGCCACGTGTTTGCTCCCTCAACCAGCTGCCTTCATGGGACCAGGCTGGCTGGAGCGACACGTGAGGGGGGTAAAAGAGACGTGCCGAGAGCAACAGCACAGAAAAGTTTGTATATTTCCTCATAAAAGGTAAGACGGTGAGAGTACACTTGATACACACAGCAAGAGAAGAAGAGTGGAAAAAAAAAATCAACAAAGAAGAACAAAGACCTCAAAGTCAAAGAGAAGCAGAGGAGTAAAGATGGTTTCTGCTAAACGGGGGTCACGAGTCAACCTTTAAAAAAAGGTGAGAATCACATCCTATCAGGAGTGCGACACTGCTGGAGGAGCAGCGTTGGAATTCATTACGTGGGACAGGGAAAGAAATACTGGATTGCGGTTACAGCTGGGAACAGGTATGTGTCAGGCTTCGAGCTGCAGCAAGTTATTCCCTCATCAGACACGGTGCACGAAGAGTGAACCTTGTGGTATATTAGAGCCGCTAACACACTTCATTCTGAGCAACTCCGCGCTGTCTGCGTTGCCATTAAGCATCATCTCAGGATTTATTCATTCCAATTCACTTAAAACTCTGAAGAAGGAAAACAGCTATTAACAGTTGGGAAAAGTATTAGAGCCACTGTATCCTGGTAATGATTACACTTGGTTCCAATTCCAATACCAATATCGGAAACTCTCCCGATGTGACTGAAAATGACGGTATCGGAATCGGCGAGTACTGACTATTGACTGTTTGATACCCATAAACTCTTTTTGCTGTTCAGCGGCGGCCAGCATCCAGCTACCTACTACTGCAGAACAATCATTTCTTCCTCATGGCTCTAAATGCCGACACCAGAAGTTGCTCGATGCTACGGCTACCAACTCCTGTTTTACAGCAGCAAAGGCCTGATGCGCAACATGTTGTTTATTTGGAGGTATTTTAGTCTCGATAATCCTGCCAGTAAAACAAATTTCACCACAATCAACCTTATAACGCATTTGAAGAGGTCACATGAAACAGTATGACGAATTCACCGAAGCAAGGAGAGGGAAGGACAAAGAACCTCAGCAGCAAACTTGTTGTCGACTTTATTGTCCTGGATGGTCAGACCTTCGTTCGGTCGTCAAAAACATGGGTTTTCGCTGCTTAATTGAGCATTTGGAACCACGCTACTGTCTGCCAGGCCAAAAATACATCTTTAAAACTGCTCTCTCATCTCATAGACCAGATATATAGTGTATAAAAAAAACAGTGGTATTGGCCGATACCCAAAGCCCAGGTATCAGAATAGATTATGGGACTGAAAAAATTGGACATCTCTAATCCAGATCCGACTGATTGAAAGCTTGGTCACAGGGTATAACGATGCTCAATATTGACAATACAAACCACAATGAACTAAAGAGGCTTTAAAATATTTCAGAAAGAAGCTCTGAATCCTGAAACATGGATTCTTCACATGTTCTTCTCAGCAACACAGAAAATGTAAACAATATCAGCGTTTGTGTCAAAGTCAACCACAATCTGCATGATTTTTTTTCAGTTAAGACTGGAAATGAGTTAAATAGGTCACAGTGAGGGATGGGGATTGTTCATTTTTATCTTTATTGATACCAGTATCGATACTCTCCTATTAATTTGTGAAAAGATGAGAACAGAGCTGGTAACATTAAAGTTAACACTCTAATTGCTTCACATGTGACTGTTTCTGAACAGAATGAAAAATAATTTCCAGCTTTTAATAAGCTCGGAACATGTTCAGAAAAACAGGTGGTTGCTGGGGAAACTAACTACTTTCTCATCCAAAGATCTCTATTTATTCAGGTTTCTTGCCAAAACCTACATTTTCTTTTTCTTGATGGTACATTTGAAAACACAATGGCGACGTTTTATGAATGGTTATTTTACTGACCCGACCCTGGACACATCATAATTTAACCTCATGTCACCTCGTTCAGTCAGCTAACCAGTTCTTATACTGTTGATTTCAACACTGGATCACTTGTTTTAACCAAGGATCTGCATTTTATGTGTTTATGTATTTATGTGATGATACCTCTTCTGTTTTGGTCATCTGAAAGTGACAGGGATCCCTTTCCACTGCAACATTAAGTCCTCGAGTCCATCCTCTGTGTGCGGTTGTGTGACGGGGGGCTGTGATAGATAATCGGTAAGTAATGAGCTGGTGTTGTGGCGGTTGTGTGTGTAGGTATGGGGAGGATGCAAAATCATACCTGTCTAGATGCTTCCTGAATGTGTGCGTTCACAGATAAATCCAAAAATAGCATGACTCCATGTTTTGGCATAACGGGGGTCAAACTTCCTGGTACCGAATATCAAAAACTTCATTACAAGTGTCGTTGCTCCTTTTAAAGACAATGAAAGAAAAAACATTCAGTCAATCTGAAAAATGTGATGACTTGATGATAAAGCAGGTTTGTCTTAAAAGGTAAAAAGATGACAGAGGTCAGTTTTCCGTAAACGACCGTGATCAGCAGCAAACTTTTGACATCACTACTTTGCTGTGCCTCTCGTGATCTGGAGACAATTTTGACGCCTCATTCAAACCAGTTCAGAGAAACAGGGACTCCTCCTTTATTACCATCACTGACAGACTTCAGCAGTATATACAATTTGTTTTGGTTTTTTTTTAAGAGGTCTGTATCAATACTTGTGTTTCTTGATTTCTTATATTTGAGTCTAATGATTCCCAACAGCAGAAATTAAAGCTCCACAGTGTGATGTTACTCTCAGGCAACATTTACACAAATATCTCAACCCAAATACCCCAAAAATCCAGAACTGGTTGTGTTTACACAAAATCAATACCAGAAAAAACAAAAACAGACAGACGAGATCTTGCTCCAAGTCACAGAAACCATTGAACCAGAACAATGCAATCATTCATGAGGTAAGTAAGCTGCAGACATCCCCACTGTTGCCGATTGAGAACTAAACTCTGTAACATGTATGTGTAACAGGAAATATTAGTGACAAGAAATCTAAATTAAAAAAAACTAATGTACATCTTTTAATAGCCAAAACGTATTCTCTGAAAGAATTGCTGCCTTGTTGTGTGCCAACATGCGTAAAAACAAGCTGCAGTTAAAATCTACATTCAAATGTATTTTTCATATGTAGCAAAGGCTTTGAAGGAAATTCAAAAAAGGGAGAAATATATGTAGTTCTTGGCAGATGGCAGTTTGTTTAATACATTAAGATATAAGATTAAAGTGAATCATTTCCAGTGAAGAACGTGCTCTGTTATCTAGGGACTATTTTTAAAGAGTGCAGAGGAGTGAGAGAGCACCAAGAATCACCTAACCCTCCGTACCATTATATTGCTGTGTAAACTTAACAAACAACCAAATAGAGTCAAATCCCTCGTATGTTTTCTGATTCCCATAGAACATGAAAATATGCGTTCGAAAGTATGGATGCTTCATAAAGCAGAAGATCTATACAATCAACAACGTCTCATTGTGAACACCCCAAACAAGTGTCAACACTTCAGTTTCTGACCCAAAAAAATGTGGTCACAATCTGAGATAAGACCTTCATTGACCGCCACATGACCACCAACATTTAGACACTTCATACATGCTAAAACTGAAAGAATTCTCTCAAGATGTTGCTGATAGGAATGTAAAGGTGCGCCGCTAACGGTTGAAATCCGATGATTGCAGTCAGGAAATGAATATCACAATGACGATGAGTGTGTAAACTGGCACCACAGCAAGAAACTCCAGTCAGTTCTGTATGAGTGAAAAATTACTGTTTCAAGGCCAAACAACACTGACGAGTGGATTTGAAGCCTCGCTTGGAGAAACAAGTATGAGAGCCACGGATATCACAATGAGCACAGTGTATTCATGGCAAAAGGCATGAGGCTGCTTTCTGTTGTTGAAAAATAAGGATTTTGGCTCCTAGTCAACACATTGGAGATCAAATACTCCATCCCACCATTCCCACTTGTTAGCCAGAGAGAGAGTCATGGCAGCGTTTTACAGGAAAACAAAATTCAAGGTAGCAGAGATGTATAAAGCTTAATGTATTATCCTTATAAAAATGTGTTATTCCAAGTTCAAATTACAGGCAAAGCCTTTGTTTGTGTGGATGTGAAAATGATTCTTAAATTTTACAAAGATATGAAAAAAAAAGGTATAAAATCATTAATGTAGTTTTGAGAATCATATTGCATCATGTGTTGAGTGAATGATTATATTCCTATTCAAGAATTAGATGGATGGACGGATGGAGATCACCAGTTTCTAGCAGGCTAAATATATGGACAAATCAGCGACCACAGCCAATCAGGGGACAGGACAAGGGGAGAGGGAAAACCATACACAAATATAATATATACAGAGTACAACATAAACAAACAGGGCATGTTTCTTTGTAGCACAGACTGCCCACGCTGCCCTCATGCACCAGTCTGAGTCATTTCTCATGTGGTGTCATGTCTAAACGTAATTCAGAGACTAGACGCGTTCCTCCCGGCGAAGGGTCACGTAGTGCACGAACCGCACAACGATCCCACGACATTAACAGTCATGTTCTCCAAACTTGGCAGGAGTTAATCAGCCACATTGATAACAGATGCACTCATAAATTTCCTTCTGCCGTTACGTGAGCTTCTTAATCGTCGTGGTGGAGCTACGATACATGAAAGGCTGGTGGTCTAATACTTTTCGGTTCAGTTTCTACCTCCAGTGCTCGGGACTAAGCACGAGGCTTCTCCAGCTCCTAGATGGGACGTGTCATAGTCCGTCTCTGCTTCTTTGCGTGTTCACAATCACGTATGCATACTAATGAAGATATTAATTAACTGCCGGCTTTAACAGGAGCCTTAAATACGTCCTGGCGGCTGTGATCCCTTGTAGCACATGAGATGTTGGCGTAAAGATGAAAGGTGGCACGGTTACACATTGCACAACCACTTAGGATTAAGACGTCTTCCTCCCGAGGTTTGTACTAATTCATATCCTGCTTTGTAATTTCCATAGATCATCTCAAAGGTCCATGGACAGAGGGGGTTTGCTACACTGTGCAGATTGTAAGCCCGCTAAGATTAATAAACTTGAGGCTGTGTAAGTAACTCTGTGTTGGAGCCCCCAGTTACCATTCAAAGGTCATTGCTTATATAAACTTTCAGCACACACATATAAATATTAAAGAAGAATTGCAATACGGGTTCAAACATTTCACTAAATATGTTTTTGCTGACTATTATTCCATTATGGGGTCCGGTCAGTTGCGTAGATTAGCTTCAAAAGGGTAAATAATGCAACGGCAAGTTGGGCAAGTCAAAGCGCTGGAAATGAATCAATTGTTTTTGACACTAACTAAAATTCAGTTTGTTTGTCTGATAACATGGAGTAGGTACCTACAGAGGAACAATTGCAACGTAGTGGCGTGCAGTGTAGTTAGTGGTGAAAAAAGTGTTTTATTTACGCTGTTTTGATTGGTTTGGCCTCGAGCCAAATGGTCCTCGAGACTGAACTCTTTGCTGGAGTAATCTTTAAGAAAATATGTATTTTATGTTCGAACCCCCCCCCCCCATAGGCTGGGAAATATGGCTTAGGTTGAAAAATACCAGAAGTAACTCGGTTGTGCATGTGTGAAACAATAAATTAATAATGCACGGATAATTTAATTGGGGGTATTTATTCCTGTTGGAACTATGAACCAAAGCCAAAGCTCCAAACAACAACTAAAACATGCGCCTCCTGTATTGCAAAGGGCCAGTGAAAGTACGATATAAAGCACACTTTTGTGGTTAAAATGAAATATAAAAGTTTTTTAAAATTTGTTTTGAAAGGAAACAACAATGGAGCAAAGTGCAATCCAGATGAAAATGTCTCACGCTGTGACCCAGATTTCGTTTTATTTCCTGACACAGTCGGAGGCCAGTGAGCTTTTCAAAATGAGCCAGGAGTTTAACAGGACAAATACAGCAATAAAGTGTCATTTGGCATTTTGAAGAACGCTGAGCACTTGTTTGCTGACTGTCTACATTTGTGCCATTTGAAATGAAAGTCTTGCAGTCACTTTGAATCCTGTTGTAAAGTATCAGTGTGCTGTTGTATGCTGCTGGCATGTATTTTTATATCTACAACGGTCAAATAAAGGTTCCTAAAAGTGTATCACAATATTTTCTTATTAAGCTCAGGTAATATTCATTCAGATTCACGTCCTTGGTGTCCTGACTACGGCTGTATTGATGTCAACAATACAGATTTACCAGTATGGAGGTAATGTTTGCCAGCGCTGCTACTCGATAAACACACCGAGGTGCCAACATAATCTCCGACAGTTGAACCTAAAGCCCGATTACAAAAGCCTCCGTTCAGCAGACATGTCCACAGTGTGATGGAACCCGCCTTCGTCCAACGTCCTCCTTTGTGTTTCACTGTCCATTTTGTTTGTGCTCTCGCATCTCCCACCTGGACTCATGAATTGCTAATATGTGTCAACACAAGCAGGCAAACATGACAGGAAATCCACCTATGTAAGCAGTCAAAGCGCACAGAAAAAAAACGATACCAGCTGTAATTATTATTTTATTGAATATAAACATTTCTATAAAAATGTATTAGATTTGATATGCAGACAGATAAAGGTGTACACGGCAAAGCGTGTAAACCACATGTGTAGGAATACACAGTGACCTGAAACTCACCTGGAAATGATCAGTCCCTAAATAAAACCAGGAATATCTGGAAAAAGGGAGATCATTTACCTAGCTAATTTGACATCCGTGTTTTTGATATATATCAGCACAGCTCGATTGTGTCGCGTCCATGGTGACACTTCCACAGAATGAACTGCGTTATCTTCTGGTAAACTGCTGACATTCCCGTCGTCACTATCATCATCCCCACCATCAGTTTCTATTTGTGTTTCTTGGCAAACATTAAATCATGGTACCTGCCAAACATTAACATTACCATTTAACTCAAAGCATCACCAAACCACCAGAGGCAGTGTTTGTTTGTTTTGTGCCTATTTTGGGAGAATGTGATCTTACGATTCAGAGAACGTGCGGTGGAGTTGATAAAACAATTGTCATCGTGTGAGCCAAATCTTAAATTGCCTGTAGCTGCTTTGTGGAGAGACGAACTTACACACTGAAAAACACCCAAAAAAGCATTTTCTGATAATGTGCCAGAGCAGTTTCAAGCTACCTCAAATAAACTCACAGGTCCTAACAGTGACAGGTGAATAAATATCACGATGCACTTGTCGCTTTGACTTAAGCGTGAGCGTACATGGAGAGTGGCCTGCTTCTCTGCAGGTGTACACACGCGACATTTCCACGTGAACGGCGGTTCATTTCATCTTGCCCGGAGCTGAAGGTCTCCTGGGCTGACCTTAAGCTGGACTGCAGCTACTTTGCACCAGATACCGTAAGGAGCAGACCAGCTCAAGGCTCAAACGTGCAGTGTTTGTATGTGTGTCTGCATCATTACAGGCAGATTATCAATCTGGCCATTCAGGATTTAAGATTTTCCGTTAATAACAGCAGAAATATTCTGAAAGCTGTGTGTGAATGTTTGAACACATACATGAAGCGGGATCATCAAAAATGTGGTGAAAAATGGAAAAGGAAAATCCAAAAATCACTGCAAGTTCTGCCACACAGGACAGGAAGTGATGAGTGGGAATCGTACGTCTTCACGGCCACCAGATCTCCGCCAAGATGACAGCACACTCTACAGCCATCATCAAGAATCTGTGAGGTCAATGAATGGGCCAGGAACCATCAGTTAGGACAAGGTTGAGCAACACCGAGTCACCGTTCTGTCCTTCCCCTCAACTCCTGGAAACTAAACATCTTTTTTGTTTTCCATTGACTACCTTTCCTCATCTGCTGCCCCTCTTGCCAACATTTTTCAGATTTGGTTAAAAAAAAAAAAGTAACACAAACCTCTCGTAGATGTTGTCTGGAGTTGTGCAGCAGCACTATGAACAAAACTCTTAGCTACAGTATATCACCACATGGGAGACTGGGCCCTGTGGTGCTGAGCTAATCAGCTATCCCTGCTCTCCAGCTACACTAGATGATTGTGGGTGCAGTGGCTTCCCAAAAAAGATTAAGATTAAAATGAGTGAAACAACAGTTTAAAATCAATTTCTGTTGCCCTGTAAAAAAAAAACAAAACAAAAAAACAATACCGATTACCTGCAAGGAAATAAAGAATTCCTCTATTTGAAAAATTACTTTACTGGTAAAACCAGTCGTGCAAGTTGTCAGGATTGGTTCCTTAAGGTTTCTACGTAGAAGACCCGGGCTGTCAGAATTTATTTCTAGAAGATTGTCACTGGTGGACTGCGGAACAAAGAGCAGAAATCCTCAAACACAACGTTGACTGTTTATTTCCTGCTGTGTGTCATGTTACGTAAAACACAAGGGCAAAACCGTGGTTTTCATCAGGGGTCTTTAAAGCTGTAGTCAGGAGTAGGACAGCAGATGTACAGTAGCCAGTTTAAATTCATGAGACCCTACAGTCACTGGTATGGCTGAATGCCACCTTATTTGCCGATACACCGACACCACGTCCATATTGTCCAACACCGATTGAGCCTATAAATCGATGCATCCCTGACAACGTCATCACGCTGCTTGCATTTCCATTTCATACACACCCGAAAGAGATCTTTGTTCATCGGGCATACACACGGGCTTTTTCTTGTCGGGGTTATCTCGCAGGGGGCGTATTCTCAGTGGTTACACTCCACCCTCTTTTATCTCCTGTCGCCTGTCTGTTGTGGGCTGTGAGGTATTTTACGGATGGCCTTTTCCTTAAACTGATATGTCTGGTCATTCTCAAATCAAGCACCTCGTTGGAGCAGGAATATTTTGATGTATGAAACAATAAAATGATTCAGAGAGATAATTGAGAAGAGCTGTTCTGGTTCTATTTTATAAATAATAACATCTTTGTATCAAGCAAATATTTTTTTCTTGCTCCAAATCCAAACCAGAACAATATGATCACGACCAACCGCAGTGCGTTGGGATTTGGCCAATTTGATCCTTCTCCAGCTGCGATGGGTCTACGTGCACTTTCATGCATTTTTTAGTTTTCCTTCTCCCTTCCTCCAGGTGAGACATCCAGTCTCAGATCACACGATGATACCGGGTGGAATTTAGGTCATCATGTCCCTGAGCTACTGGGAACATGGGGATGATTCCTATATCAGTATTCTCATCTGACTCTGGGTTTGATGGAAAACTAAACAACATATTGGAGACATCGTAAAAGAAAACAAAAAACACTGCATTTTTTTTCCCCCTTTTTGTGAAATACCACTGATGCTTGTTTTCTCAAGGCTCCTGCATCCATTAGTAGCCTAAATTGTGTCATCCTCCCTCTGTGAGTCGACCTGCACATCAGCAGGGAGCCTTCCAACAATCCCCCCCCACCACCACCAACATTGGAAGACATGTCTCTGCCGCCACCGCCCCGAGGCTCTGACCCGGCTGACAGCTCTTGTGTTCGGGATCAAGTATGAGGCTGACGAGTGTGTCTGTGGGGCTAACTATGATATAGCGCTGTGCTGTCAAAACACATTGAGGACCAAATTCTTTCATGCAGGCCCGCGAGGGTAATTGGCTGTCACCTGGCAGGTGTGCTGTTCAAAACAAATGGGCCTCATTAATCAAACGATTTTCTAACATATTTTTACACAAGAGAATAATTAATATACAACAATGTCTTTTACTCTGCGTATTTAATGGTGCCTGGGCACATATTAAGCATGAGGTGTTTAGTTTCAGTATTTTGTTACCGTGTCTGTGAGAGTGCCTTGCAGGTTTCCAGTTACAGTTCAATCTCTAATTTAACTGGAAATAAAAACATTACATTAATTAAACATGCTACAATTAAATTAGTAGCATGAAGATTTATGGATAATACCTACATGCCATTATCACTTTGAAGAAGGAAACTAATATGAAAATGTCAATTAAAAATTGCATTCTAACACGAAACCTCTCCAAAAGTTAAAATATTACTTATTAAAAAAATGGCGGAACACAAAAAGTTCCAGGCTTATTACGCTGGGATGCAATGGTTTTATTGAGTAAAATATATTAAATACATGTGAAAATACGTAATGCCTAAAGACGGTTTACATTTTAAATGGAGTGCAATATATGTGTTAAACATCAGGAGGTACTGATGCCATATACTGTGGCCTTGCTTTACATGCCCATAGCAGCAAGCAAGTTGTAAGCAACAGTTGCATTTTTGGCGCCGGCCAGTGACAATAACCTAGAAGTAAAATACGGTGCGAAAATATTGCAGGTTGGCATCGACTTTCACAAATAGCACAACAAGCATGATGCAGCATGTAAATTGGCACCACAACCAGGAGCTCCGATCAGCCCTGCGAGCAGTAAATCATTCGTAAAAGCACTGTGATAAGCCGATCTGCAGAGGGAGAGCAGGGAACATTCCTTATAAAAATATTTTCTTTAAAGTAAATACTGCCAGCAAAGCTCATTCTCATTTACCAAGAAAATATGCACTGTTTTGCAGTTTGTATCGTTTATTACCTCAAAAATGAAAAGGGACTGTTTTGTTATATATAAAGGAACGATAAATCACGAGAAATAATGAAAGACATTTCACTTATAATTTGCCTTCAATCTCATTTTGTTAAAAAAAAAAAAAGAAAACAATGAATTGTGAAACAAGCATTGTGAATCATATCACATCATGATTAAACACAAAACAGAATGTCTCACGTATTTTACTATTTCAATCCAAATATTCATGACTCACAGCCAGAACAGAACACATCTCAAAATAATAGAAAGTTTCACTGTGACTGTAGAAGCCATAATATAAAATTCAAGCCAAAAAAAACCACTACAACTTTTCCAATCAAACTATGAAAAAAAACGTAACTTTGCCAAGATATTGTGATTTTTGGAGCGGCGATAGTGAAATGTTTTCATTAGAAGTAGAAGTAGAAGTTCATTCTGGCAGATTTTTGAGGGGCCTCAAGCCCAATCCTTCCCTCATGGAAACTAACAAATCACCTGTATGATCTGTCGTCCAGTGGTGAATTGTTACAGGCTGTTTTTGCAAAGGCTACACCAATAAAACCTTGAGCACATTCCAGCACCATCCTGCTCTCTCTGACGCAATGAAACACATCTATTCTGTCTTGTCTCACTTCGCAGACGTATTTTATGCACATTGAGTTGCATGTCTGAATGCCAAAGGCCAGCGGGCTGACATCGGCTTTCCAGGCATCAGATGCCCAAGCTGGTGAGCCGTTCCAGCTCCCAGGTATTACATCCAAACACCCTGTCACTCCTGCCAATGACAAGACACAGAGCTATGGATACCGAAACGCTGCCGCATATTGACAGTGGCGGCAGCAATTCACAGGCAAGGAGAGGCTTATCTCCAGCGAGCAGCTTCATAATTCCTGCGCACGAAAGAGAGACAGACCAAAGTGGAGACAACGTGTCTCGACAGAAGTCTATATTCTGTTCTCTCCCACTCACTCTCAGCTCAGAGAGTAATTCTGAGTGACTCCCAGTGTCACCTCTGGCTGCAAGGGGGGTGAGAGAGAAAGGTCAAAACACTCCGCGTGCACTGATATGGAGATTCTGGGCCGTTACGTAATTTTCTAAAGTAACAATTTGGTGGTTAACTAATGCTAATAGCCAATAAAAAATACTGCCTATAAAAAATAATTGAGGTTCTACGTCATTTTATTTGATAAAGTTTATTATGGATGAAAATGGGATTGGCTCCCTCTTGTAGCACCACATTTGTACACTGCAACACAAAAAAATTTGTATCAATTATACCCTAAGATATAAGCTTTGCATTGCAAAGTGCACATGCATCAGCTTCAAGAGATCCCGAAAGACTTTGATGAGACATGCACGTGTATTTCCACATTCAAATCCACTCATGAAGGGAGTTTCCTGAATACAAGGGTTTGTTCAACTTTGGTTAATGAAAAAAATGAGTTAAAACAATCAATATTGTCTCCTGTATACAAAAAAAAAAAACAATTCTTCTAGTAAAACTAAACTTCCCTCAGTAAACAATAGCTAATATTGTTTCATATTTATTAATAATCATCAAGTGGATAAACAACAGCCTACTAAAAATCTGGAGTTAATGTTCCTCACTTCTTATGAGCAATTGGCTGTGTAATTTATTGATGAATTCTAAGAAGACTTAACCAAATGGCCCTTTTTATTTTTTAGCTGCAACATTTGGATTATCCTTTCTCAAAACATTCAGTTAAAACCTACCAAAACACGCTGAGTGCAAACTGATTCCTCAGTTTCATTGACTAGATTCTATAGATGTTTGTTTTTGTTTTTGTTTTTACAGTGTTGCGTAACATCTGCGGTGGATTACTGACACTAGATTATCAATGTATCATCGATATGAGCATTGTGGCGGCTATTATAATCAATATTAATAATGATTTTACGGCAGACAGACCCGTTATGTCTGTATATACAAACTTCACTTGGTCAAATAACACACGCCGACACGTGCGTCTCTTCTGGCAAACCGCTTTGTGGGGCATTACGGCCACCTCAGACCAGTTTTGCTCATTGGTCGATACCAATATGACTCCATCTATAATATATACTATAAACTGTTAATAATTTTATAGATCAGTGCTTAGTTACTGATTTTTTTTTTGCATTGATCATGAATATTGTATCTGTATATAGCAAGAGAATCAATGACTGGAGATACAAAATTGAATTTAAGTAAAATGTCAGTTCTTCTTGAAACAGCTTATCCAAGACCAATAAATCTGATGAGAAAAACGCACATTACACATATTCTGAGAAAATACATTATGAAAAAAGAAAAACAAAATAGGGGGCTGGGAAAACAATCTAACGTTCATCAGCTGATAATTACTTTGAGGCACACAGTGACAGGACGGACAAAAGACTGAGGGACAAAGCGAAGGGAGGAAGAAATATCCTGCATTTATTTGTCCCTCACTGATTCCTCACAGTAGGTGGCTAATCCACTCGGCTCAATTCTGTCATGTAGAAATAGCATCCTTGATTGATGTTCCAGCTCCTCGTATTTTTCACTCATTTTTCCCCCCGCTGGCCCATAATGCACAATTCCGCTGCATTACTGAGCTTCTTGTCATCCCCGCTATACAACCCACCCCGGACCGTGCTATGATTTATTTATTAATATTTCTTTAGCTGGTTGCAGAGATTAAAAAAAAAACTTTAAAAAATGAGCATGGCATCGTGTAAATATTGTTAAATTAAAGCCCGTATGGAAGACACGACTCCTCTTACATCTTCCTTTGTTTTGTTTTGTCTCCCAAGATAATCATATTATCTGCTGTGGGTTGCATGTGCTCGCCAAGGTTGTGCTCTCAGCTAAATCCACAATTGATCTTTCCTCTTTGCTGGCCTGTCTTCATTCCTCCATCAGTCTCTCGCTCTCCCTCCGTAAGCCGTCCTTCCCGTCTCAGGCGAGCACTCAGGCCTGCAGAGATGGGAGGAAAGAAGGAGGGCAGGGAGGAGGGTATTTAATCAACCGAGGTAGCTCGGCTGGTGCCGAACAACAAGCCCTATCAGAGGCGGGATTTAGCAAGTGATCAGCATGAGTCGACTCCCAGTTTAGGATATCGATCACCCGTCCCCCGACTTCGATGCACTATCCTCTAATGAGGCCACTCCACCGATTTAGAAACTTTTAGGTGAGGGTGGATATGTGGGCATGAGCTAATTAGGAGGGGAGAAGAGAAAATGTCCTCCTTTTCATGTTCTAAACTTTACCCTACTTTCCTCTGATGTCACGGAGGCTACCTCTGGCTTCAGGGACAAATACTTTCAGCCAAATGAGTTCTGTTTTGGACCAATTTAGCAGCAAATTATCAGCCAGTCACGAGGTTAATTATATGCCTCGGATGAGAAAAGTGTACATTTGGCAGAAGTTTTGCCAAAGAATGTCACACTGGCTATAAAATAAATCGCAGCTGACGTGTCTGACAGAGTGGATCACATCGTGGCCATTTTACAACATTTCCGAAGAAAGGGTGACGCTAATTGAGCGCTACACTACAAAAAGATGTCAGGCCACTGTTGTGACAGGACTCGAGAAGACAAAAAGGCAACAGCAATTGGCTCCCATGTTAATTGTCTCCTCAAAGAAGGATGGCACATATTACAGCAGAGTGTCAAACTGCGCGCTTCACCATTTTTTTTTTTTTTTTTTTAACCCAATCAGGTCTCAGACGTCTTCCCATCTGCCAAGATCAAATGACACAATATAGCTTTGAGACTGGAATAGAGACACAACCCCTGCCTGTATATCAAATATGGAAGTGAGATAAAAGCGTGCAGGGCTTTCATCTTTAAAGAAACTTGTTAGAGGGGAGCGCCACTGTTAGCACAAAGTCTACAGCTGTCACGACTGCCTCTCCATTCTCTCCCGCCCGGGCGCTCTAAAATGACAAAAGCTGCAGACCTTAAGCCAAGGGAAAATAGTTTTTGTTGCAGTGACTGGGCGTGACTGATGTCTTTATCTGTCAGGCCGGCGAAAAGGCGCAATTCGGCAGGCTGGTCGGTCACGTGGACTTCGTCACAGTAACGACTCGGCAAGGCTCAAACAACCCGGTGGACTAGACATTTATGCAGCTTCCGTTTGTCATTGATGTGTTTGAAGAGTCTGAACCTGCCTGCCAGAGTCAGAAGCTAAAAGGGTCCACCGATGCAGGTTCGTTTAGCTCCAGGGAGGTCTCAGGCTGGCAGCGGCCAGGAAAAGCCATTAAAAGCAGCTCTAATATACGTCCTGCTGCACAGACACCATAAATCACTTTAAGAGAATGTTGTCCATGGTGAGCTTTAACGGAGATTTGGAGATTTTGGATCATGTGGAGATTAAATATACCTTTGTCTGACATTTTTTTTTCTTTTTAATTTCAGTTGATGACTTCTAGTCAGCTGTTTACATGAGATGTGATTCAATACGTTCAAGTGTTTACATGCTCCGACACGTCTAATCAGGACAGCAGTGTGACACGCACCGTTGTTCTACCTCTCTGTTGAGTGTTTTTTCAGCTTCTTGTTCTGAAGCTGCCTATTTCATGAAACGATTTCCCAGTTGTTTTTAATTTGTTCCATGTTTCATTCTGTCCCAGCTTCTTTCATGTCGTCATGAAAGAAGTTATCGTTTTCCGATCATCGAGGCATCCAATTGTCCATGATACAAATTATGTCCATTTATTAAGAGTTTCTATTAAAAAACAAATCTGCAGAGGACCGGTCCAGCTCGGAAGCTGCCATTGTTGTGAAGCGAAAAAACGAATATCACCAGGTTTCCACCAGGGCGGACAGCAGAAGGGGCTCAATATGAAGATATAATCAGGTTCACCGTTTACATGCTACTGTTTTTCTTTGGACTGGTTTATAAAAGGGTTTAATCCTTCCCTCCGGAGTTCTGTCATGTCCCTTTTAAACTGATTTTACTGATATTAGTCTCCATGTAGATGTACTTTATGTCAATCTGTACATCTAACAAGTTCTCAAAGAGTAGATATCTCTAATACCAGTGGTCACATTATAATCACAACTGGTACAAATACTCATAGTGTCCTTCTAATGATTTATTTTTGTTCTTGTGATTTTAGACCCTGTTTGGATTTTTTTCCTGAACTCAATGGTTGAATTTACATTAAAGATGTCCATCTGATGAAGGGCTCATAAGAAAACGCCCGAATGTACGGAAATTGTGGGCCTGTGTTAATGTAAGAGGAGGTATGGGCATCAGAGGAAGACATGCCAGAGCAGTTACATACATACATGTAAATAGGAAACATGCAGGCTGGCACTGACCCGGACCCTCAATCTGAACAACGACCAAGGCTAGATGATATAGTGAAATAAAGCAATCGTGCTGTAAACAACAAACGAGAAGGCAAAACTGGCATCATGCGATCTTTGTGTCTCGTCCTTTAGCATCACTGGCCGATGCATTAAACTTTTCTTAGCTCTCAACAGGCCTCTTGGCATCTGTGACTCATGAGCTTCCTTTAAAAGTTGAAGCTCAAGGGCTCAATGTGACTTTGGTTTAGTCAAGAAACAAACCAGCGCGGACATTTGGTTAAGTTCATGCACAAAAGCCCCCGAGGGTAGGTTTTATGGAAATGACTGGTGAGGTTTGGTTTCAAACTGGATACAAAATTTGTTTGTGAGAGCCATGATGCGCTGCGTCAGCTGTTCAACTTATTTAATATGGTGGCTTTACACCGCAGAATTTTTTAATTTGAGAATGCAAAAAGCTTTTTGGGACATGACAAAAGTAGTGTGAAAAGAACAGAAAATCATTTCGCTTTCGCCTTCACCCTCTGTAGCTCGAAGCAATTCCTACTGCAGAAAAAAGTTCTTTGACATTAAGAAAAGCCATTAGACAGCGTGACTAATATTCCTCATCTCCATTAAGTACATGTCACAAACAGCAGAACAAGTTAAGTAATAAAGTACTTCATTTCATTTTAAAAATCTGTACTTTGATGGCCCCTGGTTGACACAAACTTTTAGAGTAACGCGTAGTTTTCATATATTTATTAATTCATGAAGTGGAAAGTAGAGTGGTGTGCAGAAAAGACATCATTATTTAGCCGCATACAAAGACTTATAGGGGATGTCTGGTTTTGCCAAGTGCAGTAAGACCTTGGGGGATTACCCACACATCATACCCACATCATTTCCCCCCCAACCCTTTTGCCTTCCTGATCACATAAAGGATTACATGGCTTTGCAAGAACACATTTAAGCATTAACTCCCCACAAAGCACAAAACTCTCGAGGCCAAATTAAACATGTGCCTCTCAACTTTGTAGTAACAATTTTCTAAGCTGCAATACATTTTAAAAATTATAAATCCATGGCTAGTAAGTTGATGTTTCTTCAACATCTGTGGTTAGTTTTACAGTCTTGCATTACCATGAGGCCTTTGTTATGACAGGAAGGTCAGGCTGTACGATTAAGATGCACTGGTAAATCCCACCAACCCCCAATAAGAATGGAAACCCTTCTTTAACAGTTTAATAATGCTATTAATCATCAAGAAACATCATGTGAGACAATAGAAGCTACACTAATCTACATGCACGGGTGTCAGACTGTCATGTCACACTGCTGGTAACAAGTAGCTCTACCACAACACGGTGCACAAAACAACAAGACACAGTCGACACGCTTCTGTTCTCGTTCATTAAGGCTGTCATGTCTGGCTCACTATTGTACTGCCGATGCTGCCGAACACGTTGAGTTCACTGATTTTTATGCACACTTTGAATGTGCTCACAATAAATGGAGTGAGATTGAAAGCTTCAGCACATTTCTGAGGGGAAAGAAGTGGTGTATTGATAAAAAGAAGATATTTTCTAAGGTGTGCTAGACAAAAGGACTTCAAATAAAGGCGGGTGCTTCTTGTTTTTGTTGCTGTGTCGGCAAAGACGGGATGTTATTCAGGGTAATGTGAGTGCAAGAAAACACAAGTTAGTTTGATTACTTATTCTTAATTTATGTTCTGCACCTGCAAATTTCAGTTGTACACTGCTCCATAAAAGAAAATAAGAAACACAGAAACCAACATCATTATATGCGCCAATGAACTCATATTACTGAACACAACATATACTGTCTAATAATTAACATCCAGAGCAACAGGTGTGTTTAACTGGGCTTCTGAGTTTCAAATTTTAAAAAATAGGGTTATTTTCATTGTGCATCTAGTGTATTTCATTTAAATGTGCAACATGTAGGAATTTTAGTAAAAAAAAGTAGCTGCAGTTAATGTCTATCGCTGATATGTTGCACCTTTTCATTGTGTGAAAACATGATCAATTCCCAGATATCTAAATTTTACGTCATGATGATTTGGACAGAATGCAAAAAGATTTGCAAATGATTTATATTAGAGGATATTCATATAAAGTCACTGGTATGGATAAAATTTAATTAAATGAGATACAAACAGTATTCTAACAACAAACTGAGTAACGTGATCAAGCCTACATGTCTGATTAGTCTTGATAACATTAGCTATTAATAATAAAAACAATAATAACCATGCCGTTTTATTATGAAAGACAACTGCATAACCTTTAATCTTGTGACCAGCCAAAACATTAATTTGATAGAAATGTCGGTTCATCGGATATAAAGGACGTAAAAAACACAAAAAATAGGCCAAATAGGCTGTAGACAATAATACCACAATGTGTTGCCAGTGGCTTTTGCTGCTTGTAAACAGTGCCATGAACATTCAATAGGTGCAAGACAGCCTGGTCATCCCCAAGGAACTATGTCAAAAGGTGCAGAAGCAAACACTTTTCCAAGAACACAACCCCTCAGATCGTGTGTGTGTGTGATCACGACTCATTGGTCGGGTCGCGGTACTTAAATTTACGCGTCTGGACCTGTGCAGAATTCTGCCTCACTGCGAGGCTGTTCAGTTATTGAGACAAACCCCTGCAATGTTTACCAGAATAACTTTTTCTAAAAGCACAAAATGTCATCTTCACTCTTCTGTGTCGATACGGACTCCATCAAATAAGGTGCGACATGTCGGTTTGGGCGCTTCAGCAGGGCTTTAACTGCTCAAAGCAGGGCTAAATTCAAAAGGTCAATGCACAGCTGTGAAAACGCAAACTCTTACGGAAACGTCTTTCCGAATGGATTCTCTGAGTGAAATAAGTTGAAAAGCTGCAATTATTGCGATGATGAATTGTGGCAAGACGTCGTTCACTAATTTAAGGAAATCACTTGGGGAAAAAGAAATTTAGCAGAAAAAAAAAAAGTCATTTCTGGCATTCTACATCCGTCAGTCTATGTTTTAGCCTGATTAGTGTAAGTTAATCGAGTCTGCTAATCGCAGCCTCCGGTGAGAGAGCAACAGAGGGAGGGAGAGAGAGATGGGAGTGTGGGAGAGGGGTGGAGGGCGATGGAGAACATTGTGAGCTGGTAAGCTGCAAAATGGTGGAACAGCTGCTGTTGCCTTTTATGTGGAAGCCCAGGAGAGCTGTTCCACTGGGTGTAACTCGGTTGCAGAGGTGCAGTTTGCTGCAGAAAAACACTGAAGCTTAACTCTGGGTTGTATATTCAGCAGCAAACCTCTCAGTCCTCATCTTTATTGCGCTAAGAGAACACAGCACTCTTCCTCGGCTCATGGATCCCCTGCCAGATACTGCTGCAGGGAACATCTGGAACCAACCTATTAATAATGTAAAGGGCAGCAGCCACCAGTGTAAACTAGTATTTATGGGTAAATGAACCTCTAAAGTGACTAACATTTCTAAACTTTAATGATCCCCCCTGATTATTATCATTTTCTGTGTTACTGTCTTTTGTCTATAATTAATTGTGTATCTTAAAGAGATGGTCAGTTTTCTCATTCCTTAACTTGCTGTCCATCATTAATTTCAATTATCTGTACAGTAACTATTAATATAGTTTCTAACAACAAATAATGACCTTTAAAAATATTTTATCATATTATTTATCATAAGCCAAGTTCAAAATTACCATATTTGTTTAATCCTGATTCCTGTCGCACAAATGGAGCAATTCATTATTTCATAACCAATTTTTTTGTTTGTTTCAAGTAACTAATTTCTCTGTGTGCATGCAACAAAACGTAATCTTCCTTTTCATATCTGAGTGTGACAGTTCAAGGTATTGTGGACTTAAAAAGAAGGGTTTCATGACTAACAATTTTTGATAGTTGCCAAGTTTTTCAAAATAACAGTCGACGAGTCATTATGTAAGAAAGAGGCGGCGAGGCCTCTTCTAATGCCCAATGAAAATTGTATTCTACGTTGCAGAGGGTTCAGTCATTCCACTGAGATCAGTCAAACTAAACAGGAATGCAATTTTTAATTATGACAAGAACATAAATACCAATATGGCTCCTCCAAACAAAAGAGGAACAAAATCTATCAATTTGTCCAAAACAGGTTGCCTACAGCACCACCTAGTGGTAAAGGTGGTCAACTAGTCCACTAGCCTTTTGAAATCCCGACACTAATGATGCACTAAAGTTCCAATCTGATATTCCTATCCTTTAGTGTCAAGGAAATAAAGAAATCCTCTGTATGAAAAAAAACCAAAAAACTGAAATCCGCTCCTGCTCCTGCGTCATTAAGCCCCTCCCCCACAAGTTGTCAGGATTGGTTCCTCAGGTTTTCTACGTCCTGAGCCTTTCCTGAGACTGCCATTGGTGGACGGAAAGAAGAAATCTTCAGCCACTCCATTGATTTTTAATTTCAGTCATGAAAAAAAACACCAAATATACACGTCAACGAGGTCAAAAATGGGATTTCCATCAGAGGGGGCCTTTAAATCGGCAGTGGTTGTAGGACAGCAGATGTTGCCAGTGTAAAACTAATGAAACACAACAGATTATTGTCAGCCACTGGTACTGGTGAATGCCAACTCATTTGCATGTCAATATCAGCCAAAATGACCCAATAAATCAGTGCAAAATTCTAACTAATGTAAACTAATAGAATCTCTGGTTTCATTCCAAGTCAAAAGAAGTTTCTGCTTATGACAGTTTCCAGGTGATGAAAGGGCTTACTGGTCCCTGTGTGGCCCCTGGACTCTGAAGCGGGACCACGCAGGGCACCAGATGTAACCTGGATATGAAAATGATGGCTGCTCGTGCAGCAGAGGACATAAGAACCCGAAAGTCTCGCTGCATCATGTAAGTGGACTGTATGCGAGCTTGTTGAAATGTAATGATCCTGGAACAAGGACGGTTTAAAAAAAAGAAGACCTACGGCGTGTTGGTCCGTGAGTACGACAGGACATCAACTTGAAGCAACTTCATCTTACAAAACAATGCTAAAAACAGCTGCTTCTTCTGAACTGTGAGCTACGTGGTCCGTTACACTTCTAATAAATCTACGGCATCTATTAGAGAACATGAGACTCCAGTGTCCACTTTCACAAACCGTCTGTGCAAACGCAAACACACACACACACACACACACACAGGTTCTCTTTCTTTCTTTATGTACTCAAGATATTTGAGAAAAAGTGACTCAGCACTGCCAGTGGTTCCATCATTTAACAGTGTTAGATAACTGATGGCCATGCAGAAGCCCGGAGACGTTCGAGACACAGAAGAAAGATCAGAAAAGAACATCTGTGTCATCTGTTTCTTGCCTGAATGCTGTGCTTTATTTTCCTTCCATCTTATGAAATCTTTTTTTTTTTTTTTCATATTTATATGCATTTTGCTGTGTGGCCTCCAAAATATTATTCTCTCCCTCAGCAGTGTGGGGGAATTATTTTCCTCCCAAATGCACAGTTTTGTTTTGTATATTTCTGCCTGAGTAACTGCTTTGTCTCCAGGTGCTTTTTCATACACCCACTGAGATGCAATTATGCACACACATAAACACTCTTTAAGGCAAAAACGCTTAATGAAATGTACTCCAGGATTTCCAGAAATCTGTGCTCTACAGGGACGCCACTCTCTCCTCCACAGGATGTGTCTGACACGACCGCTGCCAACTCAGAGACGGGGATTGTTGAATGAACATCATGTTTCTTTTTATCCAGCTGGACTGACAGTCATGCAGGCATCAGTGACTCACAGCTACAGACGGCGCTGGGCTAGACGTCGTACGTCTCACGGCCCTCAAAGCCAAACCGACAGGATCAAATAAAAACATACACTTACACAAAAGAACGTGTTTAATATTCTAACCTGCGGTGACAGAATCGCATATTCAAGAGCGATGCCTCTTCCTTTACGGAAAGAAGAAACAGCATTTGGCCCAATTGACTTCCTTTCACGCCAAAAGAAGACTGACCATTGTCTCCGTTGGATTTGGTTTTATGATCAGAGGCTGTAACAGCTTCCAGCTGCACATCTGATGGCCAAAAGTGTCATTTAACAGGAATTGCTGGAATTTATGTCGTTATTGTGGAAATGCCTCCCCGAATCATTGGCACTGCAGGACACGGTTGTTCTAATGATTCCTGACACTGCTGCTTACGGAGAATCTGCATCACTTCCGCATTGATGGTCCACCAGTTCCCCGCCTTTGTTAGTTTACGTGGGACTGAGCAGCAAGGCGATAAGGCGCCACAGTGTGGCTGTTTACACAGCGAACCCACGGTGGAGTCAAAAGAGTCATGGCCGACGTAATGTGTAAAACGACAGCTTCAGCCTTTAGTGTTGAACTGCATATTTAGAGATTAAAAAGTTTTAACTTTCTAGGTTGTTGTGTCGCAGAATGTGTGTTGTAAAGTGTCTGCATGCTCATGATGCCACTGATTTTGGAAGAAGGTTATCAGAGTTGTTAAAATCAGGCCTTTTTAGTGGCATCAGTTATGTAAAGATATGCAAAATGTTGGCATATTGCAAACATTAATATTGTTGACACATTGAGCACACTGGCGGTGTGACAGTGACTTTGTATTATGTGTGCGGCATATTAGCTTTCGTGTGCTGTTGCTGTTATGGCGTGCGAACTGGTTGTGGTGCTTGTGTTGCCTTTGAGGTGGATTTGGGCGTATCAAAACTGACCCCCCCCCGCCCAGGCTGCCTCGGTACCTTTTACACAGAAGGCGAGGCAGGGAAAAGGAGGTGTAAAAGAGGCTTTTGAGAGCGGAGATGGTTGGATGAGGCCAATAAGCTGCTGAAAAAGGAAGAGCACGAGTAGGAAGTTGCTACAGACTGGCCGGGAATTGGAAATGGGGCGAGTTAACATTTTCCAAACAATGACGACAATACAGTAAGTAAGTCGTGTGCGCAGTTTGCCGGACAGCTCGCCGAGCTATAAAGAGCACTAACCACCAAATATCACAAATGTTACTTCAACAACTTGACATTATTATTATGACCTTACTATAAAGTCCTTATTGTGACAAATGGCAACTGACTTCTAGATCCGCGCACCATTAATAAATGGGTAGACGACAATAGTAAGTGGCCGAATATTCACCTGATATACATCGATCAGGCATTACATTATGATCACTGACAGGTGAAGTGAATAACACTGATTATCTCTTCATCAGTGGCACCTGTTAGTGGGTGGGATATATTAGGCAACAAGTGAACATTTTGTCCTCAAAGTTGAAGTTTTAGAAGCAGGAAAAAGGGGCAAGCGTAAGGATTTGAGCGAGTTCGACAAGAGCCAAATTGTGATGGGTTAGACGACTGGGTCAGAGCATCTCCATCTCCTGCAGCTCTTGTTCCTGGTCGGCAGTGGTCAGCAGTGGTTCCGATAGAAAGGTGTCACAATACACAGTGCATCACAGTTAGTTGCGTATGGGGCACACCAGTCAGGGTGCCCATGCTGAGCCCTGTCCACCACCGAAAGCGCCAACAATGGGTACCTGAGCAATGGAAGAAGGTGGCCTGTTCTGATGAATTACGTTTTCTTTTACATCACGTGGATGGCCGGGTGCGCGTACATTGCTTACCCGAGGAACACATGACGGCAGAATGCACTATGAGAAGAAGGCAAGCCAGCAGAGGCAGTGTAGGGCATTGGTCAATTTTCTGCCGGGAAACCTTGGGTCCTGCCATTCACGTGGATGTTATTTTGACACTTACCTAAGCATTGTCGCAGACCATGTACACCCTTTCATGGAACGGTATTTCCTGATGGCTGTGGCCTCTTTCAGCAGGGAATGCGTCGTGCCACAAAGCAAAAAAGGCTCGGGAATGGTTTGAGGAGCACAACAATGATTTTGACTTGGCCTCCAAATTCCCCAGATCTCAATCCAATCGAGCACCTGTGGGATGTTTTGAACAAACAAGTCTGATCCATGGAGGCCCCACCTTGCAAGGGGCTTAAAGGATCCGCTGCTAACATCTTGGTGCCAGATACTACAGCACACCTTCGGGGGTCTAGTGGAGTCCATGCCTCGACGGGTCAGGGCTGTTTTGTCAACAAAAGGGGGACCAGCATAATATTAGGGAGGTGGTCATAATGTTATGCCTGATCGGTGATCACCGATATTTCATTGAGAAAACCAGTGTGAACACCATCGACAAACTACGAGCATTTAAGTCAGTGGACATCAACAGAACGTCAAATACCACAATACAGATTCAGAGTTTTTTGTCTTGAAATCAGAGATCCTTCCTAGTCAGAGACAAGGGCAACAAGACCGCTATGAGGCGTGGGTCATAGTCTGTTTTACCATTCACTAAATGTGTAACTTTCTAAACATTTAACGGTCGTGATCCTGTCACAATCCTGTGGAAGTTGAATCAACCGGTGTAGAGCATCGATTCTGACATCCGTACACGCAACAACCAGACATTTGCAGGAACCCAGCTACTTCCCCTACTCAGTCAGTCTGGTGCAGTGCTGTATCTCCAGGCGATAATAAAATACACACCAGCAAAGGTTCTGCGTTTGCGTGGGAGGCAGCAGGAAAGAAGTCGGCATTAAATCAGTGAAATCAACAATGAATTCTAACACACAAAAACTCTGAGCTCTTCTTTATTTATAATTATAGCGTGCGCATTTGTTGGTGACCAGAGAGCCAGAGTTTCAGTGCAACAAACTGATCTCGTACTGGCCTATAGTTCCCCCTTAAAGGAGTCACGAAACTTTAAGTTAATAATTTATAAACTCAGTTATAAGATGACCTGAGGAGCAACTCACAAAAAGCACCACTGATGCAGACAAAAAAGAATCATTGCAAACACGATCACCGTCCCAGTAGAACTTTGGAACATTCCGCCCATTCCGCCCAATTCAGCAAATTTTTCAACCACAAAACGACTTTTGATTAATTGGGAAATGCTGAAGAAACTGTGCAGGCTTTTTCTACGCCGACTCACAAATATCTTAAATGAGCATAATTTCATGCTAAAACAAAAAAAGACAATCCTCCTAAACAGAACATGAACACTTTCAATATAGATGCTAATTTTCTTTACATCAACTTTAAAAACATTAAAAATATTCAACATTAAAGTATAAGATTAAAATTACAATGTCACATTAAAAATATGTGAATTTTATTTACAAAGTAAGTGTGGTTCTCCATCTCAATTAGAAATCACTTTTTTTCTTTAGCATTCACCTACATGTCATGTTACAATCATGCTGCATGTTTTCATTTCGTAACAGTTTTTTAAGGTAGGAAGGGAAAGAAAATATTAGCAACAGTAAAGTTCACACTGCAGCACAGCACATTTTCTGCAGGATATTTTTCATCATGTGGCTGTTCTGTTCTGTTTGCCATGTTAAAGGAAATGACGCTGTGCACCGCCCATGTGCACCTATGAACCCCCCCCCGCCCCCCTTTAGCATGAATAGGCAGAAATATAAGTGACTGAGCGTATGGAAATCCAGATGGGATTTTCTATGCAAGGAATGTAGGCTTCCTAATGAATGTCTGTGTTTTGCACTCCCTCATTTGTTACAGTTGGTGGATAGGCTAAAAGCAAGGTATGCATGGAAGAGCAGATGGGACGGTGTCAGGGAATGAAGAATGGAGCACACCTTCATCCATCAAGCCCCACATGCACAAAAAACACACACACAAACAGCAAATACACCCATTTTAATGCAGCTATATTTAGGCCAAACTGCTCCGTTTAGCTGCTCCTGCTCATAAAACTGGTACCATGAGATAATAAGATCATTAAAATAAATTCAGCTTCTCTTTAACTTCTGACATGACGTTGTTGTTGATTGCTTTTTCATAGTTGCCATCTGCACTGATATTACAAATATAGAGAATTGTAATTATGGGGAGAAAATCAATAATCTTAAAAATTGTCCATTAAAAAATTGCCATACTTGCATGAGCAGATATTTTTTCCCTAACTGTTGTATGAGTGTGCTAAAAAATAAAGTTCATCAACAGTATTAATGAATACGAGTTAATCATAAGATGAACTTGCTTGTTCTCAGGATGAGCCAGAGGAGCTTAAAGTTTCCAAACAAAAACTTCAGGGAAAGAACTTCCGTCTTCCTGGATGGCTGCACACCACACATGGTGAAATAAAAAAATATCAAATATCACAACTACCTTATCTTTGCGGCTTGGGGACCACACAGAATCAATACTGCTTTCCTTTTCCGGTGAAAAAATAAAAAGGTCAGGCACTGGCGGTTTTGGCCTGTGTGTTTCTGAGAGAGAGAGAGAAGAATGGTTGTGGATACACACATCAAGGAGCTCGAGGTCCAGCTGTGACCCTTTAGGCTCCAGCTCTGTGCCAGGTCTGGAGTGTGATGTAGGCCTGACTGCCCCCTCTGAATTCCCTGCCAGGGACGATGGGGATTAGATGGAAAACAGTCTGAGACTAAAAAACCCACAATGAAAGCAGCAGCGAGAAGGGAAACAGGACAGGAGAGGACAGCATAGCCATGACCTTGTTTTGTTGAACTCAAGAGCAGGTTATAAAAGGTGGCAGCCGAAAGAGCTGAAAGTAATTCCCAAAGTCTTGGATGAAAGGGAAGATGGTTGGTGGTGACTGAATGATTCTTAATGGCAGAAATTAAAATCCCCCAAAAAGAAACATTGCACTTTTCTAAATAAGAGCAACCCTTAAGAGTGTATATTTTACCATAAGATGAAGAAAATATCATTTCCATACAATCCGCTCACCAAATATCAAGAGGGAAGGCCAGGAGCCTCGCAGAAAATTGGGTGCATAGTGCAGCAATTCACTTCTCATTTCTGCTCCCCACATATTGCATGAAGCCAACAGAATGGTAATGGAGTTGATGTCTCCATCCCCCGATTCGCACTCATTTGTTATTTATTCATGAGAAAGTAAGCAGGGTGCCCGGTTTAATACGGTTTGTCACTCACTCATTCAAGCTATTCAAATTTGAGTATAATTTCAGAGGAAAACTTTGCTCCCCTTGTTCTCGAAACACAGCTTCAATCCAACTTGTAAGTCAAAGAAAACAGAGGGACAACTCCACCTGACAGCACCAGTAATAAAGAAAATCACTGGTTTGTGGTTGTATCAGTGCTGCGTAATCATGCTAAACGGCTACAAAGCTTCGGTGTTTCTCCGTTCGTACATTCTGCTGAGGACTTTTCAACCTCTGAGGCCTTTCTGCCCGTTGCAACAAGCTTCAGCAACACCTGAAAAAGAACCGAATAAAGTTCTTGTACCAGAGACACCAAGGTGTTATCGTACTTCTCTAAAAAGTCTCAATGCTTGGCCTTTATCAAAATTTGAGCATGGCGCAACAGGCGGCAGCAGCTTTGGAATATCATTATTCACGTTATAGCGCTACGAGTTAATTGTTTATTAAATTACACCTACGACAGCCAAGTACAAAGTAATTGCTTTGACCTTAATGGAACACGATGATCCCACAATGTGCCACAGGGGAAGAAATGTCATGGTTATGTTACTGTAACCCTGGTTCTATGTCACACAGGCTCCACCCTCTTCCCGATTCCATGTATAGAGTGGGTGGAATCCAATGAATTACGAGCGTGCTAGCCCCGTCTTAGTCACTGCTAAGGAAAAACGGGACGATCGCAGCCTGGGTCAGAACATAAAGATAGAGCTCCCATTACGTCAAGTCAAAGCATCTTGATCTCCCTCTGGTGGTTGGCTCACCCTTATTTTGGGCCATACTAAATAGGACAAATAAATTAGATGGTTTCTGTAGTCTTGGGTAGTTCTTATCACACTGATACCCTTTAAGTGTTAATTTTTCTGATCAGTTTGGTGTTAATTATGTCTCTGGTGAATATTCAATAGTCTGACTCCATTTTTGAATAATGGGAAAAGGTGTCAACGAGTCGACCATCTTTGTTCATGTTGGGGGTCTGATCACCTGACCCTGACATGACATCTTCGGGAGGAATAACAATAACAGCTATAAAGCCAACCAGGAACTTGTCTGACCTGTAAAATAAAACAGTGTGTCAATTATTTTACTAATTACTACTTAAAAAAAAAAAACAAAAAACACGAAAAAACCCCTTCCAATCCTCCCAATCCCCCAATCCTCTGTGTTTGCTTAACCTTTAGGAAGTCCTCATTAGCTCGCTCAATCTGGGCAGCCAATTGGGTTGTCAGAGAAGAGATTAATTAACAGTGGGAGCATTGATTGGACTTGTGTCTTAAGCCGAGATCACGTTGCCTGGTCAGTAGGCACAATGCAATTAGTTTATCAGCAAGAATGGAGTTTTCTTAAGTGATTTATCAGGAGATCTCTGCCGTCTCCCCAGTAAAAGCATGAGCAGCCAAGGTCTACCTGACTAATGACCGTCTGGTCTTGGAAGGTATAAGAGACATAGATTTATCATTGTGGCACCACAGAACCTCCTGGTGTAGAGAGTAATTTCTGTTAATCGTGACTAAATCTTAAGCTAGTACATCATCGCTCACAAGAGTCGTCTTCTGCAGCAGTTTTGCGAGTATTATAATCACTGACAAGAGCCCTGTTTTCACTGTTTCAATATGGGAACCTGTCAACAAGTCGGTCGGGTCAAGAGCCCAGACCGAGAGGCTGAATCAGGACGCCGACTACGAGATGCCACCCTTTTAGCATACATACTCCGACACCGGAGCTAGAAAGAAATTAAATGTTAAAATCCCTTTCTGCATTCAGAGTTCTTTGGGCGTGAAAAAAATCAAGAGTCGTGTGGTTTATAATTGATCAAACGTCATTAAGCATTACAAACAAAAAGACGGGCCTCAGCAAGTGCACTGCTCATGCTAAAGTGCCTCCGGCTAAAGTGCCTCCACTTGCATGTTTACACCCGGCGGTAATGGCGAGTGGGAGAGCGCCAAAAAGAATCTCGATCGACCTGAAGGAGGACTGACAATGGCTTTCACTCACGCAGGGGTGCTTGCAACAGAGGCTGAGAAAATGAGAGTAATGCCAGCAGAGGCCAGAGGAACACCGAGGCACTCTACGGGCATTTGATGAAAGCGCTAACACCTGTCATGCAGCTGCAAATCCAGCTGCTGCAGCACCTGCATGCTGAGTCTCAGCATATGGAACAGACAGGGAGTCCGAGCCCAGATCGAATGAAGGGGTGAAGACTCACGCTCGCTGCTAGGAGCTCTCACTCCTTCCCAATAATGGAATCTCATTACCAAGTGAGAGCTTTTCCAGGCAGAGCTAATGAAGGCCCACACGGTGAAGGCTGGCCCCCTTCACACTGAGACAACCGAGGGAGGAATGAGTGAGGGAGGCCAGTTGGACCGAACAAGGGGAGAGACATCAAATCTACAAGTGGGAGGAGATGTGTCAGAGCTAAATAAATATGAGGGCAGGGCAAAGAGGGAGGGCAAAGAGACACAGGTGAAATGAAGAATATGAGAACCAGTCAGAAGATAAATGATGCCGCGACTCTCACTGGAATCCAGAGAGCTCAAATGATGCACACACACACGCACACACTAACGTCCAGGATTTTAGAGCTAATTGACAGACGACACCTCCATGTTGCCAACCACCCACCGCTGAGAAACTCCCATGTTTGACTTAGGTTTCAGAGGTCAATCGCTATGTGATAATTGGCGCGCTGAGCTAACGCGGCCACACGCTCCCACCGTCCGTCCCCTGAGTACATGTCACTTCCTACACACACGGCCAGTTTTCCTCTCCGTGGGCAGGTGTGTGGCAGCTGCCGGATACAACAGGAGTCCCAACCTCTGCGAGGATGCATCAGGGGACAAAGTGCAACTGTCTCAGTCACCATTGCTAAAAATACCAAGGGATGCTGCTGTGTGGGCCTCGCATGGGCAGACAGCTGGAGATGGGTTCAGATCACAAATTGTACCCAGAATGCAATGCATTGCTGCTGATCAGAGACAACAAATGAAGATGTTAGCAGCTTTCCTCCACAATCTGAGCGCTACATGGAAAACCTTGTGAGCACACAGTTATTAACGGAAAACCACTGTAACACGAGTCGATGTCACAGGTCAACATGTCAAATTACCCCACTTATACTCTAAAGGACTTCGCCTCCCTGACGTTAATCAGCGAAAACGTGATTACAGTTTCATTTGTAAGAACTTTTACTATGAAGGAGCTTTACAGCCAGTGCAGGTTTATTCAATGCTGTCATCAGTTTAATGGTAATAGAGCTGTAATGTGGGAGAAACCTGGTCTGGGGCTGGTCAGTGGTTACATATGATGTGTAAAAGGTCTTACGGTTAATAAAAGGGGAAACCTTTTTGATTACTGACTCGGACACGGCTAAAAATAATAAGCAGGATCAGACGACTTTAAATTCCCTGTGTCCCTGCACCATTATCCTTCAAACAAACCGAAAAATGAAGCAGGCTGACGACTTTAGAGCAACATTGCGATGACATCTTCTTATTTGTAATCGCATGTTACTGTTTCAGAATATCCATCCATCCATTTTCTACCGCTTATCCCGTTAGGGGTCGCGGGGGGGAGGCTGGAGCCTATCTCAGCATCTTTGGGCGAAGGCGGGGGACACCCTGGACAAGTCGCCAGTTCATCGCAGGGCTGACGTATAGACACAAACAACCATCCACACTCACATTCACACCTACGGGCAATTTAGAGTGACCAATTAACCTACCCCCAGATTTGCATGTTTTTGGAATGTGGGAGGAAGCCGGAGAACCCGGAGAAAACCCACGCAGACACAGGGAGAACATGCAAACTCCACACAGAAACGTCTGTTTCACAACAATAATTAAATAATAAAACAAGCAAACAAAAAATGTACTATTTATAATGGCCTACAGGAGAAACTCTGCAGCTTTTTGGTTCCCCTGACACAGTTCTGCCTCCTTCAAGTAGAACACACAGCAGAACCACTACTGGGGTCCACATTTTAAAATTAAATGAATCAATCTTATGCACTCACCCGTTTTCTGACGAAGACACAACAAATAAACGCAGTTCAGAAAAAATTCAGGACTAAATCAACTTTATCCATCAAAGAAATGAAGCTTGATGTTTTTTTAGAAAAATCAGGTGATCACTCTTTATCAATCACATTTTACCCATTAAAAGTGGATAACGATGTCTGTCCTCTGCCTGCCTTTCCTGTCCTCCTCTTCACTCCTGGCCAAAAATCTGCCCTTGCTATCCAGGCTACCGTTACAGGAGCCGATTGGCTGCTCGTATGCTGAATTAAAGTGATGTTATTTAACACGTAAACAGCATAAATCAACAATAATAACTTCTGTTTGTCATCATAATGTGACATTGATAAGGTCGCACTGTGTTTGATTCATGGACAACTGCAAAGGTTATTGTGAAGCTAGTTTACATTACTTATGACAAACAATGTTTCTATGTTCTTATCAGAAGTGTTAAAATATTTGTTTTTCATTATTATGAAACTATGGCAACACAAATCAGGCCTGTGTAGTTCTGGAATATCTTGGTATTAAGCACAAAAAACTTGGGTCCGTTCTACCATATCGTGCTGTATCCATCTCTCGTTTAAACATACAGCCTACAGGAGTTCCACAATTCCACACGTGTGGGTTATAAAACACTTCAAAATCACCTCCTTGGGCCCTGGACTCTATGGGAGTGAACATGACACATGATATTGAATTTCTCAGCATGAGCTTTACTCATTAGTGTCAATCAGCATCACATGAGCCACTTACACTTTCTTCCCTCATACTTTGGCCTGTACCAATGCTGGTGCATGCTTCATGGTAAAGTGTAGGCGTCAGCCCTGTTTTACTGTTACTATGAAAAGTTGCAGTAGCGTAAACTTGCCCGTCTCAGCCAGGCACAAGTCAGCATTGCAGTTTCGCAAGGCGCCAGCGGCCGTTTTTTTTAACTTTAACCCATCATTCGTCAACAACAACAGGGCCTGGACGGGAGGGTATATTTCATTTCCTTTCCTATTTCCATATTTCATTTCCTTTTGAGCAGGGGCGTGTCTGCCTGATGGTCTGAAAGCCTTCTTCAGCCTTAAACCTTGTCCCGGACCCCCTGCTGCTAAATTAGCCATTAGCCATTAGCCACAAGTAACAAGTAGCAATCCTGATCCGTGAGTTCTGCTTTTATAAAGTGCTGACTAACTTAACTTACATTACTTTTCCATAAGGCACAGCTGCCTTATTGGCATCTCTGACTGATGCACGGAGGCTCTCGTTGGTGCCTTCAAACGTACAGCGTCTATGCTAGATCTTTTTTTTTTTTCTCCTAGTCACATGGTGTAAAGTGGAGGGTTTTTGGACCGTAATGGCAAATCTTTGGTGTGAACAGGGCTATGGAGTTGGATTATGCAGCAATGTCATTTTCTTACTTTATAAGAAAATGTTATAGGCAAATTGACAAAGTGAAAACTGCATGAAAAAATAATGTCCTATCAATAACAACAACTACAAATACTTGCTTCAAAACAATGTACTGTTTTGCATATTCCTTTAAGTTCTTCACAACTACATTTATATCAATTGACCCACTGCAGCCTGATATAGACCCCTGGCATTAATACTCTTTAACATGACAGCTTGACAGTTTGAGGATGCACAGCCAAGATACCCAGGAAAAGAACTGCATCGCCTCAGGCTTGATGCTGCACCTAGTCAATCAATGCAAAGCCTCTCATGCCTCTAAGGTACTGCTATGCTGATAACATGCAAGAAAGGACAATCCACTTTAATCATTTTCCATCTTTTTGATTGAACTGTGAGTCCATGCCACCATTAAATTTGATGAAAACTAAATTAACTTGTGTCCGCATCTATGTTTAGATCATACTATTTACATGGATGAGGGAACCTGTGCGACAATGGCAATGTCCCATATAACTTCAGAGCCAGTGCTCTGAAAACGAGGTAGTTTTCGCCTGATGTCAGCACTTTTGCCAGGCCTGATTGCTTGAGAATAATGGCCACTTTGGCATCGGGTAAATTGCTACAGGGTTGGTGCCGAGCGATTCGCTGAAGCTGTCATTTCCTCCCGGACTCCCACCTTGTTTACTTCATTACAAAGCTGGAGAGACAACTCAGCGGCGCTCTGACTCACCTCGCCAAGTTTTTATTGGTCCAAGAGCCCGGCTTTGATTTCAGCTCTGCTCCAAGTGAGAACTTAATTGAAGCTACAGTCCCATCAAAGGCGGCTGCTGTCATTTCGTAAAGTCTTTTGAAAAGTTTCCCTTTGATAAATAAAATATCATTCTATTTGGGAATATCTGCATAAATAATTTGACTTTCTTGATTCCTGGAAAAAAAAAAAAAAAAGCATAGTTACAGTATTTTACCACAGTGGTCTTTATTTTCTAAATCTGGAGGTTTAATCTGAGACTTTTTGACAGTAATTGTTTGTTAAAAACAGAATAGTTTTTTTTCATGTGCTTTCATGAAACACAAACATGTCCTTTCGGCAATGTTTCATTAAACTTCTGTCCATCACAGAGTGAAAACGAACAGTTTCCATAGAAATAACGGCAATGGATTCACATTATTTTGGCAGATAGTCTCAATGTGCCCTCCAGTTTAATGTGCATGCATTAAACCAAAGGTCAGTTCTGCCGTTAATACTTGGGTGCACGAGCAGCGATAAGCCCTTGCTGAAAAACGCTTTGAATTAAAGGCTTAGTGGCTTTTGCAGACTTGGCTTGGGACTGAGCATAGCGAAACGCTGTTGAGGAAAAGTCAAACAGGCAGCATATAGATCCCCATCATCACCGTAATGAATTAAAGTACAGCAGTGATAGTTAGCCTGAGGGATACAAACTTGTATCTTTAAGCTAAATCATGTTGGCTGACTGTGCTACACTAAAGATTGCTTTTTCTTTAATGGATTAAACGTCTTTTATTATTGTATTGGGAAGGGGCCATCCATTCTTGACATCCATGACGCTCCAAAATCAATTGCTTGTGTGCAACGGAGCCACATCAGCCCTTGGTATTTAAGATGGGGAAAGTGTTGCACACTGCCTCAGACGCAGTTAAAAATCCTTTCGGGCATTTAATAGCAGCTCTATAGTTTCTTGTTCATTATTGGTCCTCACATTAGATGACATTAAATCCTTCACCGAAACATTGTATAGCGGCATTTAATTGACTTTTATGGCACGTGCCGTTCCAGACAGCCCAACCTTGAAATTACAGATCAGAATATGCAGCCTTGAACAAGATGTCCACTTGGGGCAGGAGGCTATGTAAATGAAGGCAGAGTTCAGAGCTTTGCCATCCCAAACCCTGACTTGTGCTCTTGTTGCTGAAACGACTGTACACCCTTCGAATTTGAATCTCGGCAGTGTTTCAGAAACAACTCTCTAGTTCTTTTGATCTACTTCTTATCCTCTAAAAAGCCTTCTAGCTTATGCTGAGTGTTGGAAAGACACATTGTGCTAATTAACTAAGTCATAAATCCTCAATTCTCAATCAGCCTTTTCATCTGGCGCTTTAACGGTTTACAAGAATGACTATTTTATTGAGAATGTCAGCTTTGGTTTTGCGTTGTT
This sequence comes from Mola mola, assembly GCA_001698575.1. NCBI lineage: Eukaryota > Metazoa > Chordata > Actinopteri > Tetraodontiformes > Molidae > Mola > Mola mola. Next base: position 2,359,053 of record KV751372.1, on the reverse strand, counting down.
TTTACACTGCATTATTGCTTCGTAGTGAAATGGATATATGTTGAATCCATTAAGGTTCATATGTGTATCCCAACTTACCTGGTGACACAAAGACATTTCAGTTAAGGTAATTAGTTTATATCAGGGCGGACGATTACATTTCAAGTCTGTTTGACCTGCTGGCCTGCCATTCACATGAACATGAGTTGAAGGGTACAACTTAAAAGTAAAGGCTGCATTTAATTTTCCATCTGGATGAGGCTTCGGTACTGCATCTGCAGTATTCCACAGTAGGTAAAGAGTGGAGTCTTTGATATGTGTTGTTGCAAGCAGCGCAAACATGATGGGAAATGCACAGTCACGTAACCGTCAGTGCATGCACTATTCAACAGTAGGTAAACATTGGTTTTGTGGTCGGAAACACCCCATTATCATACTGTACACAATGGGCGAAAAAATGCTGGTCACTGAGGATAATTAATGAAACCATTCAGGTCAAAATCAACCTCCGAAGGAGTGTCAAGAGATACATTTAACGCCCAAAGTCAACATTAAGACTCCACGCTTCTGGTCCCAATTAATTATGAAAATTATAGCTTGTGAACACGACCAACTCTCTTCCAAAGCCGGCCAGCAGAAAATGCCTTTCGCATTTTGACCAAATTAGAACAGATTGTCTCAGCAAAGCAATCCAATGTCAAGAAGCGATACCTTCATGTTTCTTTCTGATTGCATCCCTTTAAGGATTTGCGCTGCCATCACATGCATGAGCTTTTATTTTTGTATCAATGTACAGCAGAACAGGCCTGCTAGAAGTCACACGGTGTCCCTGAAAACATGCTTTCACTGCACATCGTCTGCCAGGATGTTCTTTACATCGAGTCATTTTCTTTTTCTTTCTCTTTTTTGTTTTAGCTCGCAGATTAATGCACAAGATGACTCATATTACAGGCATGAGAAAACAATTTCATTTGAAGCAAGGACAAGACCATTGACGCACAACAGCGAGAGGAGATAACAGACTGCTGAAAGTAAAATTTCATTTTGAGATTACAGACAAGCTGTGCAAAGGCCTCCATAAAAAGCTGCCTCGCCAGATGCCTTTTTGGGCAAATCCATGATTTGATTAGCTTTAAAATGCTGTTTAAAAGCCGCCACACACAGGATACAATTAGGTTTTTCAATTGGTGAACTAGTGAACCCTCCCACAGCTTCATATCTGTAAGCTTATCTCCAGGTTCATTGCATCATACTGGCAAAGAAATGACTGCAACCATAATTTAAACAGAAACGATAATTGGAAAAAAGAAACACTGTATGATGTGACGTCTGAATCATTCCTGCAAACCATGGATGTCTGGCGGAGGTCAGCTGTATTGCAGAAACGTGGAGGCCTACAGGCCGTGACCAGAAGGAGGGCACGCTGAGCACAGTGGAAAAGCAAGAGAACCACTGACAGGAATACACAAAAAAACACCAAATGAATTAATGCACTGAGTGGACTGAACATCAGAGGCAGTTAACATTAAAGCATAAAGTGTGTGTGATGCTTAAACTAACTTCATCAGGTTCACAAAAAAAAAGATCTAAAGCTGCGTGAGTGAGTCCCCTGTGATTTGCAGAGACTGGAGCAGGCTCACTGGTCTGTGGACATGTTAGCCAGCCAGATGGCCTGTATGGGTGTCTAAACGAGTCCCAGTGCCTTACCCTACTTTAGCAGAATTGTTGTCATATACTTCCAGAAAATACGATTCCAGGCAGTTTTTGGTAAGACACGCTTCCACAACCAGTCCGATAAACTGAAGTACCACTTATTAACACCAACATTAGAATGTCTTCATTAATATCAATCTAATTTGTTTATTAGAATTCTTAAATTGAAGTCAGTTTTAAAATTGTTTACTAATTAATGGGGTAGGGAAAAAAAAAAAATCACTTGTGTAAGCATCGCGATTTCTTACGGGACGATTTTAAAAGTCAATTTTCTCCCCAGAATTACAATATTTTTAAATATGTGTTATTCCGTTATGGTACTAGCTTAATGACATACAATAAGATAACATAATTCTCTTGTACATATTACGTTCCACATTAAAGTCAAAGCCTGACGGACTGACATGTGATTTGAGTTGTTTTTGGAAATATGACTCATGTTATATGTTGTCTCTAAACAAAACACTTCATCCCAGCCCTACTAATTTATCATAAAAATGTGGCTCTAATAGAGGAGATTAATTTTCTTCTGTCTGACTTTGTCTTCAAATTACAATCTGAAGTGATATTTTAACATTATGCTTTGTTTTCTGTCAATTATTTGATTGGATTATTTAAGTTTTTTTTTTTTAAATTATTTATTTGATATATTATTATAATTAAATTAAGATACTCTCTCCTTGTCCCCCACTGGGGTACAAGGACCTGTACTTGGAAATCACTCACTGTATTTTTGAGATTAGTTGATCTTGCAGCATCACCAACAGGCCAAAAACAACAAAATGTCATTTACATGCAAAGGATGAACCATTTTAGTTTTTAAAAGTCCTGTATCGTGTCAAACATTTTTACTCCGACTTCTCAAAGACTGGTAAAATAAGTTAAATGTTCATTCTATTGAGTTTAGTCTTTTTGTATTTAATCCCATCATTATGTGACATTTTTAAAGGCCTTTCAGAAGACACAATTTACATTTGTATATTTTCATATTTGCGTTTGGACTATTTTATTTTCTCTAAAGTCTGCAGACAGAAGAGCCAAATTGGACAAAATCAGAGGAGTTTCAATCTGCATCTGCAAACAAATGCATATTGTCATCTCCTCCTGCTACAACCACTTCAAAAAAATGGCTGATTCAGATTTTAACAAATTTACAATTTTATTAAATCCAATAGATTCCCCTTTCCCAGAAAGCTTGAGACTTTGTTTCCTTCAATCCCTCAGCCAAGGCAGTGATATCCTTCGTGTAGGATCTTTGGAGTTTATGAAAGTGGTAAAATGATTTGGGATTGGATAGAGTGAAGGACATCAGGACAGTACAGTCATGATTCCAAAGAAAGACCTGCTAAAACCTACTAACAGATTCCAGATTCAATATGAAGGACTTTGGCACACATGTTCTGGGTCTGTCCAAAACTGTTTGTCTACCAAACTTTTCAAACTCTTATCAGATGTTTCTGGACTCGCAGTGAAACTAGTCCTGTCGTCATATTTTGCATCTCTGGAGAGAAAATTCTTCTTGGAGCTCATTGCAACATTGCTGTGGTGGAAAGCAGGCTACTTATTATGGATGAGGACTGTCCTACAGCCCCTAAAACTATAATAATCGAGGTTTGTACTCTGTGCTTCTGCTGACCAAGAGCAACAAACAGTTATTTTCATCATTGATTAACCTGCCTGTTATCTTCTCAATTAATCAATGAACCATTTACGCTATAAATGGTCAAACAATGGTGAAAAATGCTTGTCACATTTTTACAGACCCCAAAGTGACGTCTTCTTAGATCCAGTCAATAGTTAAGAATCCAGACTCTTCTTGATTGACTAATCGATTAACTAATCAAACTTATAAATCTCACCTTCTTACTCATTTGTTGTGTTATATATTTCACTCTTTGTAAAAAAAAAAAAAAAAATTTAAAATGAATGACTGACAGACATTCCCCACAGTTGAACTAAAACAGTTGAACCTTTAAACTAAAATGATCATCTTTTTACCAACACAATAAAATTCTCTGTTATGTTTCCCCTGAACGCTCCATCCCTACTCCCAAAGAGACGCTGCCTGGCTGCCTCACTGGAAATAACCAAGTTAGCTGGAAGCACTCACCTTCAGTCACGTCAGCCTCCCTCAGCCGCCTCCTCTCTGAGCACATTCACTCGCCAGTTTCCCAGCACTCACCAAACAAACATGCAAACACACTTGCCAGAATGCAAACATCCCTTATTAGCACCTGCACTCGATGATTTGTTTGTTTCATCTGAAAAGGTTAATGCCTGACATAATGCACAGGGATTAAACATGCTCCAGTTAAGGCTACTTTAATCTGCTTTTCCTTCTGGGAGTGTTATTGAACGCCGGCAGAGCAGGATGCGCCATCATTGGCCTGCCGGGCGGCTCACATTAGGTGATGCTGAGCTCTTGTCAGAATTAAGGGTGCAGGAAGGTGCAGGACGGTGTTGCTCAGCTGGAGAGGGGCGGAGGTCCGAACAATGAGAATGCTGGACGGAGGAAAAAAATCCAGTGCGTTCTCTTCCTCTCATCATACTGTATATCCCACAGTTCAGTTTTACTCTGTTTCCTTCAAACCTCTTTGAAATGTGAGGCACAAAATGAGCCAGGCATCGTAAGATGATTAAACACAGCACCTCATCATGTGGAAGAGGTGCTGGAATGCTTCATAAAGTAAACACGCCAACCACAGGGAAAGCTCTGCTGCAAGCCACACAGCAAAGAGTGTCTGCCCGAGCTTGACGATAGACACCCTCACTGTGGTTATTAGTGACATTAGGGATCCATAATCGGACTTTACTCCTTGTCTCAGAGGAAATTCTCCAGACATGGTGTTGGCAGGAGTCGTTTTATGTAAAAACAGGCAGAAACTGAACACAGTTGATGTTCAGCTTGTATTTCAACATAAGATATCAGGCAGATCTCCTGTTTTGCTCTGTAAATTCTTGGTTTTGTTTCTACCACTGGTTATAAATAGCAGTTTCCTGACTTATTTACACTCATAGCAGCAAAATCAGATATAACTAAAATTTGCTCTACTATCGGACTAAACATGATGCAAAATGGTATCAAATTGTTAAATAATAAGTGCTTCCTTGCACTTTTTCTAAATCATATATTTTTATATAAATAATGCATTTACAGTCAACAGGGACTTTTATAGTCTCCCCTAGTTCTAAAAATGAAATTAAAAATAGACAATGAAAGCATAAGAAAATAACCAAAATAAAAGACTAAAACATACAATATGAAGAAATCAAATGAACAGATCAATTGAACATCAGCTGATTACATTCATGTAATTCTTTTGTAATTTTGTGACTTTTTCTCAGGATCTCGGCCATCATATTATTTGCGGGTTTAAAGTATGTTGGCCATATTGAGATTATCTGTAAAATAATACATCGCATGATCATGAAAAGAATATGCCCCTTAACAGATAACACTATAATTAAACCCTTATCTTTGGATAATGGCCTTTTAAAGTGAGGACCTTGATATGATAATTAATAGATTACAAGATAACAACATGATATCTACAAATACCAAGAGAATTGTCATAATATCTGGATAACAACATTAAATAATTGGGATCTTTGATCTATGTGTGCTGTGCAAGACAAACTCTACATCTTGAGCAAACTGATGCAAGTTAAGAAGTTTTCCTCGGTGAAGTGCAGTAGCTTAAATTGTGTTTCCTCGTTTGACATTGGGAATACACAGACACTCCACAGCTCTGTCGGATTTAAGTGATGAAATAGCCAGGGAGACTTATTGCCCCCGGTCCATTTACTGCCGCACTCAATTTGAAAGCCCTTCTCAATTGGACAAGAGCATTCAGGGGAAATTGTCTGGAGTCTCCATCCATTTCTCCATGACTCAATGGCAGGATTGTGAAGTGAGGCCCTGTGTCCCGCTGGACAGCAGGGTGCAGAGTCTCCGCTGAAGTTTCCGCAGTAACAAAGCTGTTAAGCCTCGAGCTCTTACAGGACATTCACTTTTGCACTTCGTAGAGGTGAAGCTACAGGATTCTGTTTGACAGTGGGGAGTCACCTGTGGTCCAAGGCTATATGAAGCAATTTTGACAGATCAGCAGTTGAGCCATGAAGGAGGACTTGTCTGGCCGAGAAAACCTATTTCACAACACTTCAGACTCTAGATTTTATCCTCGCATGAACATCAATTCCCATCTTGCTAAAGACCAAGCAAATATTTCAGTCAATTTTGAGTTAAAAGTAAAATTTCACCGGTTCATCGCTGGGTCCAAGTGAATGATTGTGTCAAATTTGAAAGAAATTCCCTTGGGGTCTTTGTGAGACATTGTGTTTAAAAGAATGGGACATATGGACAGACAGCCTGAAAACATACTATCTGCAGATGTGGGTGCATTGAAAACCTCAAAGAATTTATTGAAATCCCAGCCTATTTCAAAAACATTTCAAAGTGTGGCAGAGGTTTTATACTAAAACAGATTTTGTTCTACTAACTGGCAGCAAAGCACCAAATATACAATATTGTTTTCTTGAAGTGGGCACAAAGACTCTCAAAGAGCGATTTGATGAGAATAAAAATGGAAAATATTGCACGTACAATACTTTGCACCACCGTCCTCAAAACAACAACTGAGCAAATTGAATTTTAAAGAATGGAGATTTGTAAGATGTTTGCCAATGGAGAAATTAAACCGATCTCTCGCAGTAGCCAAGCTCTTAACCAGATAAAACAAAATTGTTTTTCTTGTAATCTGCTCCCAATCTGTCATCTTGTGTCGTTATAAAATCCAGATGTGATTTAATACACGTTTGCTTCCACTTAGCACATCACTCAGTTTGCCAGATCACAGTTTGGTTGGGATTTTTCTGGGCTGGCAATCAGTTGATGATGGTAAGCAATGTTGTGACTGCAGAAACAGTGTTTCTCTTTATGCAAGATCTGGATAATGACCTCTGGACCTCTGCGTTCACACTTATCAAAATCTCAAATTTAGCTCAAAAGGTGTAATCGGGTAGGTAGAACTGGCAGATACTGCAATACTCTTGTGCAACAGCTACACTGTGCAACGTGAGCTTAATTTGACAAAACGGCTCTGCTACTTTACTTTTTTAAAGTTATGCAAAGTAGCTTAACTCTCATTTCAAAAGGTAATCAGCACAAACTCATCTAGGTCCATTTGTTACGTGATCCTTGTTTTGCCATGTTACCACACTTGCAAAGGAGCAAAAAAAAAGGCAAAAAAGGTGACATTTATTTCTTAAAATGAACCAAAGATTGAGCTTACATCTGGCTGAGATTTAATCATATAACAACCAGGTGTCCTATGATCAATATCAACGCACTCTGCTTGCATTAACGTCCATTCACTGGGTTTAGGTTGATTTTAATTGTTCTGGCAAAACAGCAAACAGAATCCTAGCCTATTTTCAGGGCTGCATTGGTGGGAGATCTGTTTCGTCCCCCATCATGTTGAGCACGATCCAACTTCAGCAGAGGCCGTGATTAGCATATCACTCACCACAGTCTGCACTTGGCTCTGTCCGCACCAAGGCGTCGGTTGTAAGGGCAAATGAGCAAGGTCTTTACTGCCCCATAGCACACGTGGCCGTAATCTGCAACTGTGTGATAAATTGTTGATAGAGATCTTCACTGGCAACATGTAGACAGAGATAAGCTCTGTTGATGTTGCACTTTCCCCTCCTTTCCTATTGAGGTCATAGATTATTAAATACCCCTTAACACCTCTTTCTTTGCTTTGAACTCATCTGGTGTTTTAAGCCACACAAAAACATCAGTGAAAATAAAGAGGCAGGTCTGCAGTCCTCTGAAGCGTTCCCGCACATGTCTTTAATCCTTAATGATCCAAAGGAAACCTACACAAGAACCAACATGCCCTTGCTTCAGAAACAGAACGTCCCAGGAGAGGACTAATGTTGTTTTACTAATCAAGGTATTTAGGCCGGAGCGAGCGGCGGAACAGAGTGAAAATGAAGTCGTCAGCGTGGTTCCCCACGGGCCAAGCAAGCCAAATGTAGAGGAAATCACACGACTCGAGCACCAGCAAGGAGCAAAATGGCCAGTTCGATTGAAGCGGTTTCACGGTGAACAGGTTGATGGGTTTTTCTTGTTTTGATCAGCTGTTTTGGTGTGAGAACCAAACCGTAGCCACAAATGGAGCAATCAAGGGGTGGCGAGATATTGATTCCGACGACACAGAACTCGGAGCTGATGATGAGGTGCCCGATTTTCCTGCGAAGAGCAGTAATAAAACCCCTCAGAGGTGATGTCAGTGCATTAATATTTGAGAAACGCATCAAGCATTTCTGAATATTTTATTGACTATTGTTTAGTGCATATTCAGCTGTTTTGCAACACAAGCCGAATTCTATTCCTTGGCTATTTCAAAAGAAGCTCATTAAATGGTACTAATTAATCTTCGCACTGTTAATGCCACAGAGGCAGAAAATGGCAAAGAAAGAAGAAATAAATGGAATTAACTTACTGAACATCACAGCCTCATACTCTTCGTTCAGGGTGCTTCTAATTAATGTGTTTGCCTTATGCAAGCACATGATTTATGTGGCATTTTTAATGCAGCAGCATGTGATTGAGCTTGACTAAATTAGTAAACAATTGAAACTGCATACATGTACATATTCTCGGAGCGTTCCTCGTGTGGAAACGAGTGATAGGAGCAGAGAAGTCGTTCTGGGGTTTGTCTTTGTCAGAATGAGATGTAACGTGGCGGTACGGTGTGACGCGGCCTGCGTGGGTGGAGGGGTGGCATCTTCATTCTCTCATAACAACATAATGTAGCTCTGAAAGTTCAGGGGGGAATCAGACTGAGAGACCATTCTTCACCAGATATTCCTTATGTACCTTAATCGGCAGGCCTTCTGTTAATAGCAATCAAAGGCCGATGAGGAATGCTGAATATTTCTAGACTCGAACCCGGGAAAATGTGACCTGCTGCAGGGTGGAAAACTACAGATTAGATTCATGATCTTCATGTCAAGGCTCGTGTTCGGTCAAAATAAGTATAAGTTCTTCTAAATACTTTAAACTGGTAAATAAACTATGACTTTTTGTTTAAATAAGAGATGAAACATGCCCGGCAATTCGATAAATCCAATCAATTAAAGTGTTAAAAAGTGGGCTCTTCAAATACCAAACCTGGAAATTGACTCTATTTAAACAATTCATAGCTGAATGTGAGCCTCCATTCGCTCAAGGGAAATCTTGCCTCCTTAAATGTTACAAACCTCCATCTGGAAAAGGTAGGAGAACAACATACTGTAGCGCACCGCTGCTAGGTTGATCACTAATGAATCTCAGCTCTGTGCCACTGAATATTCAAGTACTGACACCTTTGTAAGTAACTGCATATTTTTCTAAAAAAAAAAAAGCTATTTCTTTTTTTGTTTTTTATTTGCTTGCACCAACTACGTGAATATGCCATCTATGTATGTCCGTCACCAGCATAATGCAAAAAAGTTAGAAACTGATGCAGGTGAAATTAGGTGTGTGACTTGGGTAGGACCCGAGGATGAATTGACTAACTTCTGGTGTCGATCGGAATTCTGCTTCTGGTTCAATTTTCAAATCTGGATGTAACTCGAAAAATATGTAAAGGGATTTTCATGATCACATTTTGTGGCAGATTCATAACACACCTTAACTCAGCAGTCACAGCTGACTTCATAATAAGCTAATAATAACAAATAAGCATATTATATCTTGATTTTAATCGACACATTTCTAAAACAGACCATAGCATTCATTTTCTTGAAAAACAAAATATTGAAACTTTTTACCATTTGTGAGTACAGTTGGATAATCATGTGTGGGAAGTCTGTTCAGACCTCGTGAAGCAGTGTCAATAAAGGTGTTTCAATTTGTTGCAGATGACGGGGTCCATGGAGTCGCAGCGTGTTGGCTGAAAACACTGTGTGCCGTGTGGAAAGCGAAAGAAAATCTGAGCTTCATTTAAAGGACACGGTGTTCATCGTACCATTTAACGGATTACCCATGACGCTTTGGTTCCTCTTCTCTTCACTTTTGTTATTACCGATGGAGAAAAAGAGAAGGCAAAAGGGAAATGTGCAGGCACAGTGCATCCTTCACCGAGTAATTGCTGATTGTGTATCTGATAACATGTAGCAGGGCAGCATTTAATGCTCCGCGCTGAATGAGCAGGCATGTTCTGTCGCTCCGCCCATCTCCCCACGGAGAGAGGGGCCACATTCCCATGTTACTGGTTCATTTCCACCCGCGGTCTGCGCTACACAGAGTCACATGCATCAGGGGCAAACATGCATGTTTGGGCATAAATTATTCTCTGTAGCGTCCCACATGTGCATCACAAGGTCTCGTGTGACAATCCTGTGTTTCGTACAGCCACTCGTTGCAAGCTGTCCATCATTTAAAATAAAGTAGAAACTGATATATGTGGGTGAAAAAACCTCCAGGGTATGTGCAGCACAGAGGCTCTCGGGTGTTTGAACAAAAACTTTGTTTCTGATTGGTCCCCTGACACTTGCTCAGTCAGTCCAGAGCTCCGAGGTTGTTGTTATCACTCTGGTAGAAAACAAAATCTACAGCAGTTGAGACTCGAGCAGTGTGTAAGAAGTGTGTCAGAGGGCCCTGCAGCCTGTTTGGTAAAGAGACACCCCTGAGCCGTCGCCACATTTGAGCCAGAGACGCTGGAATCTGGTAAAGAGCGTGACATGGAGCGACATGAAGTGGCCGATACACAAACTACATAAGCTGTCTTATGGGCACACTTTTCTTGACTTAAATGCAAATGTTTGTTGAGAAAAAAGAAAAAAAAAGAAAAATCAAGTCTCTGGTCAATTTTATTCGGGTTCTGTCACGTTTGCAATACTCCTGAGTCGAAGTGCTCAAGCCGGTAACACAGTGAATACCTAAACACAAAGAGACCTGCACTATTGAGAGAACTAATGCATTAAACATTCAAGCACGGCAGCCTCTCTGAAACGGTCGACAGGTTCATGATTGTTTGAGGAATATTATCAATAATAATTATTGACTAATGATTTTCAATGGCTATTGATTAAAGACCATAAATCGAATTCGTCCATCAGCTTGAGATGGATTACACAAACTATGAAGTGCTATAAATATCTAATGTTGAGAAATGTTTCAATCACAGCGGAACTCAATTACTGAACAAGAAAAACTTATCTTTAAGCACATTTATGTGGTTTTGGAGTGAACTTTTAATATTCTGTGACCGCACTGCTGCGGCGCGAGGAATCTATTAAGAGGCACACTCGCTGTGATTGCGTGGAGACTGAGGGAGAGCGAGGTTTCGATTTAAAGTGACTTCTCGGCCGTTGCGGGCGGACTGCTGCGTCTGAGTCCAAACGGGGGGGAGGAGTGATGTGAGGCAACGCTTGCTATCGGAGAGAAAAATGCATCCGGGCAAGTTAGACAACTTAATTAAAACAATGTTGATTACTCTGTCAAACGATGGCAATTTAAAGGCTGAGGGAGGACTCAGAAGAGAGGGAGATATAAGAGGCTTAGGATGCTGCTGAGTTTCATTATTATTGTGTTAGTTCTCCATGAGAAAACAGCCAGCAACTAAAACTCACTCCCTCAGCTAATTAGCGTGATTCAAAAAAGCTGTCGGGCCTGAACTGCCCCAGGTCACTACAAATCTTTCCAGAGGCTTCTACACCGACTCCAGATATAAATGTTGATTAAATGTAGCTCCGGTCCTGCTCAATATTCCCAAAATATGTATCCAAAGATTTACGTAGAACCAAAATTGGCAAATGTCTCATTAACAGAGATGTTAATGCCATTATACTGTTGTTTTCAATTATGTGTATGACTTCCACGCAATTATCATCGTTATTTATAAAAATTGTGAGCATTTTATGACATTTTCAATGTGATCAAAGTTTTCATAATTAATTAACCATTTTAAGATTTCTTGTCATCGCCGGGGTATGCTATCGTTTTAACTTTAGCAATTCCAATTCTGTTTTTTCAATACTGCTTCTAAATGGTTCTCGATTGCGAAAAAAAAAAAAGACAATTAAAAACCCTTCGACAAGTTGACTCATTTAGTCATATTAACTTTCACAACTGCTTTTATTAAAGTTTAAGGAAGCTATAAAGTTATGCGTGTTACAGAACTGTATGTTGATGACATGATTCAGTTCAGGCTGTATTGGGGTCATGATGATGTCAGAGCAGCGTGGCTCCTTTAAGATCAGGCTAACAGTACGTCCTGTGTGGTGAAACAAAGTGAACGAGACAGAGAGAAGAAGCAGCAGCAGTTAGCAACTACTTAGCTGCTCAGCACTGTTTTAAAATGTTTATTTAACGAGCTAAGTTGTCAATAAATGAAGCTGTTTCCCTACTGCTGCTGAAAGTGAAGGGGTATTCCTGAAGCACATCTCTCCTGCTCCCACACGGGCACAGAGCAGGAAAAAGATAACACAGACACTCAGTCTGCACACATCGTCACATTGTGGAAGACAGACGGGAGAATATCGTCGATCTGAATGTTCATTTGTCAAAAAAAATGCTGTTTTCCACGGATTTAATAATTAGGCTGATGCAATAAAATATATTTTGAGTTAACTCTAAATACAGAATACTTACAGTATGCGGAATACTTTATGAAGCTCAATATGAGTGTAAAGCACAGCAGCATAACAATAAAAATAGTAACCATCAATAAAAAAACTGATGCATGTTGTAGTAAGACTAACATATTCATGAATACCAGTATTACCACAATCCTCAACACCACCACTTGACACCATCTGATGGACAACATCAGCACCATCATCACTATCAACAGTAGATACCATCAAAGACAAGGTTCATTAAAAAAAAAAAAATAAAATAAAAAACCATCACTGCAGCAGGTAGAAAAGAATTTCCTGAACCTCTCTGAAGAGCATCGGGGCATCACACGTCTGACTGAAAGAGCTCCTCAGCTCACCGAAGACACGGTTAATTGGATGATCCAGACTTTGCATAACTCTCATGAGCTTCCTGACTTCCTCCACAATCTCATCTAGTTAGTCGGGGGTCACACCAATAACGGATCCTGCCATCTTTATTAATTCACTGATCTTATTTCTGTCCTCTGAGCGTAAACCGCACTTGTAGCACACATCATAAAACAAGATACTTGCTACTTGTTGATACTTGCTGATACTTGTTAAGATACTGTAATTAAAACACATACAGAAGAGACCTGCTGATGTTGAAAGAGCTCAACCTTCCTGAGAAAAAACAGTCTGGACGGGGCCTTCTAGAAGATGCCACTAGTGTTCTCCTTCCAGTCCAGCCTGTCACCCACATGGACGCCAAGGTAACCACTTCAACAAGTACATTCTAGATCACAGCAGGAGTCACTGTATTTTTCTATCAAAAATCAATAATGAGATCTTTAGATTTACTTAGATTTTAAATTAAGTGATTATCATCACAAAAACGTTATCTACCTCCTGCTGGTAAGGTGAGTGGTCGCCTTTTAGGATGCGGCCAACAAGTGTTGAATCATCAGAAATTTTCAGGAGGTGACGGTAAGATGTTAACATGACCTTCAGTGTGAGGAGTACAAAGTAAATAAAAATGGTGAGAACACTGTGCTTTGGGGTGCTCCAGTATTAGTAATACTATGAGCAGACACCTCAACGTCGAACCTCGTATATGGTGCATCATCGTATACTGATGCACCAACTGATTCTAAGTGACTATAAACTTTGTGAAGCACTCGGAGGAAAGTTTCATCCACTCTAACATCCCTCCTATAAGCAAGCTGGATTGGGTCCTGGTACAAACCTACCAGCCTGAGCAATACTCCCAAAGCATTTCAAGATGTGAGAAGTAACTGTTGTTGGTCTATAGTCCTTATGATTCTAAGCATTGTGCTTTTTTTGGCACATGCACAATGCATGAAGTTTTCAAACTCACAGGGATCTTAGACTGGTAGAGGGAGAGAGAGAGAAAAGGAACTGGCGCACATCACAGAGTTCATTCTGCACACACCGTCAGGGTTACGTATTTATTTTGATTTTTATTTCTCTGATTGTGAAACTGTGTTTGAGACCATTAAACCAACAATGTAGATGTTCAGACATTCAGAGAGTTACGACTGGAAGTCCGAGGACCTTGACTAACCCTTGACTGTCAGTCGGAGGTAGAAAAAAGACCATGTTCATAACCGCAGGCTGAATCTAACAACTGCACCCACATGATGATTTAAACAGTAATACCATAAACAGTTTATCTAAATCATTGTTTGTTAATGATGTGGTCAAAAATATCACTAGAAAATTGTGTTATTGTGGTGAAAAGCCCTCGAACCATCACGTCAGATGGACGAATTGACCTTGAAGATGCACATACAGCAGAATCCTGGTGAGGCAGGGCCAGCACACCGTGAGAGTTTTTCCTACATGCCCACCAACTTCTCCAGCCCTCCACCCCTCCAGCATTTTCAGAGCATGTCAAAGACCCTGAGAGGTTAATTATTTGGTGCATGATCTGTTTATTTATTTAACTCAGACCGCAATACCTCCGCTCTTATCTATTCCTTTGCAGCATGTCAGTCAGGTAGTGGGCTGAATCCTAATGCACTAGATGCCTTTGCAACTCTGACTTGCACGACTGAAAGCAGTGCAGCAGGTTTGGGAATAAGATATCAACCAAACAGAGAGGCACCCGGCCCACATATTCTGCCGTCACTATGCGAGTATTCAGAGGAATCTGCGGAGCTGATCAGAGAATCCACTTCTCCAGCTGGCACAGACTCAGCTATTGGTAAATATCTGGAATGATGTTTGTGAATGTAAATTGAGAGAAATATGAGACGGCTCAAGGTAACTGCTGAGAACCGACTGCAATTCTAAATCTGATGCTTTCTTTCACTATGCACACTCCCACACTCTCTTCATGTCAGCGTGGAGGAAAGAGACCCAGAAACTCAGAGAATCTAAATGATATCTTCATCACATCACTGGTGCATAAAACACATTGCTCTTGAGCTAAACATTTATACATTTCACACTCTTTGGCTTTTGCTACTTTTCAGTGGAGCTAACACATCTCCTCCGTCCTTTACTTGGTTCGAAAGTACACAGCTGGCAAAGTAAGCAACAATGGACGCTATCTGTTCATCTGAGCCCTGATAAGAGTTTCACCAAAATCACTGCATGGTCATTAACGTCATTAAATTGTGTTTTTGCATCGTGATCAGTTGGGTTTGGCCTCATCAAAGTCAGTGCCTAATAGTACCATTTAAATAAACTCCTTTATAACTAATTTCTATTTATTCAAATTACTTTGTGGCCATTTCTAAGTGAACTGTTGTTATCATGTTTTTGTGTTCTGTACAAGTGACGTTTATTGCACGTCTGTCCGTCCTAGGAAGAAGGATCCCTCCTCTGTGGCTCTTCCTGAGGTTTCTTATTTTCCCTGTTTAGGGTTTTTTTTAAGTTTTTCCTCACCCGGTTCGAGGGTCTAAGGACAGAGGATGTAACATCTGTACAGGTTGTCAAAGCCCAGTGAGCTAATGTGTAAATTGTGATTTCGGGCTATACAAATAAAATTTGATTTGATTCGATTTGATTAAATGGTTGGATGTAATTCTACACCTTTGCGTCATCTAGCTACTTCATCCATGTGCACTGACATTCACACCTACAGGCAATTTAGAGAAACCATTTGACCTAACCCCCTGCATATTTTTGGACCACTCGGGGGAAGCCGGAGCACCCGGAGGGAACCCACAAAGAGACAAGGAGAACATGCAAACTCCATGCTGGGAGACACCACTGTGTGGCCCATTAATTAATCACATTTTATTTGTATAGCCCAAAATCACAAATTGCTTCAGAGGACTTTTACAAACTATACAAATGTGACAACCTTTGCTCTTAGACCCTTGAACCAGCTGAGGAACCTCCTAAAAAACCCTGAACAACCCTGAACAGGGAAAAATAAGACACCTTAGAGGAGGGATCCTTCTTCCTGGGACAGACGGACGTGCAATAGATGTCTCATGTACAGAACACAACAACGTGACAATATGAAAGTCTTCACAATGTTGCTGATAGAGTTGTATTAAAGGCCCGAACGAGAAAACAAAGAATTTATTGAACTAAGAGTCATGCAAAGCTTTGCTGTTGGTGTCCCAGCATGAAAATACAGGGGGTGGAAAAGAGATAAATGGATCTTTTTTAACTGTTAAACCAATAAACCAAGTACTAAAGCTCTCACGGATTAAATCAGAACTACTACATTGGCTTTGTGACCCCTTCGGCAAGCTGTTCTCCTTATGCTTCTGATTTACAGCCCAAAGAAAATCAGCAGCCACTTCTCTTCCATAGCACAGGTTGACAAAGAGCGCGGTTACACCAAGGTAAATCAAACTAGAAGTTAAAGCTGTTTTTGAGACACAAAAGGTAGAGAAGTCAACCGAGATTTTCATACTTAAAGCATTACAGAGTTAAACTTGACACCTTTAATGGGACGCCCAAACCACAGGAATATGTATTACGTTTGATCCACGACATGCTCAAGTGCTAAGAGAGTTGTAGTTAACACCATCGTTTACAAAGGCGAGCATTGGGGAGCCATTAGGCTTGTCTTGTATATGACTTTGTGAGTAGTTGGATGTTTAACAACGCATGGGAGTCTGAGCAGGTGCTGGAGTGATTATTCCACTGCCCTTTAAACCACAAACCACACTTCTTAACACACACAGGCGGGAACGCACACAGAGAGAAGCGACAGACCAACCCACTCACATTCAGGCGATGTGCTAAGATATTCCGCGCAACAGCTGAGGGCGGTGCGAGGAAAAAGAGATGTCTAAGGAATGACTAAATCCAGTCTGCTATCCAGTACACATAAATCCTATACGCTGTTTAAAAAAAAAAAATAAAGTAAAAAATATCGTGCTCTCCTTCGTCTCCCACAACCTTCTCATGTCAAATAACAGCCAAAGGATTCCGAAACCTCTCGCCTGCAGCTACTTCAAGTCCAATTTTTGACTCAACACCTGAAGCAGAAACTAAAGGCACCTTGGTCAAAATATTGTCTCCAGAGGTTAAGTTGAATCATTGCTTATTGCAGCAGGGTAACGCTTCATGCTACCTCACAAGGTTTTTAAAGGAAAACTTTAAAGATCTATCCCTCTGGGATAGATACACTCTGGGAAGTAAATGTGTACCATAGTACCAACCACCTAATCTGGTTCAGTTTAAAGTTGGTGCCATGTCTCATGAATGTGTTCAGAGCTACAACTGTATTTCAGATAGATCCAGAAATGCTAAGACCCTCCTTCACCTGCAGCTAGGTGATTTTTCACATATTGTGCTTATTGTGTCTATAATGTGGTTTTAATGAAGAAGATGACTAAACCAGTGTCCCTCAAATATTCCCTGTTAATGTTAGGATCTGTCAGTATGATTCTCTCTCCCATTGTCTTGTTTCCAGCAATATTATTACATATTTGTTGGTTCCAGCCTCTTAAATGTCCAGATTTCCTACTTTTCTTTGTCAAGAGTCTGTGTTTTTAACTGCTGGTTGGAGAAAAGAAGCAACTACAAGATATCACTTTGGGCTCTCAAGAAATTTAATGAGCACTACTTTTTGACAATTTATAGAGTACATGATTAATCATGAAAAAAAAATAGAGAAATTGCGGCTCTCTATCAGTTTGTCTGTCAGGTCCTGGAAATGGGATCATTTCTTTTGTATCCTTTCATTGGAAATCCTGCATTGGGCATATTTAGTTTTGTTATTGTCAGTTTTGCACCTCTATCAATAAGGTATCAGTCAAATGTTACTCGAAGTCAAACTCTGAGCTCTGCATCTTTGGTCCAAATAGTCAGTTAATATAACATCAGAATGTTTGAAATATCATGCCATCCTAGTCTAAATGACGTCACTCGGACATTATGAGCCTCTGACAAGGGAGGGTGTCCTTATTTCACAATATAGAAAAATGCTTAAACAAAATCGGCACCTAATCAAAACCTTATCGATTCACTTGTTCTTGGGGCCAAAGTCGATTTCTACCAGAAAATTCATAAAATGCACAATGCATAGCTTTTTGAGTTGAGTCCTGGTTAAAAACTCCTTGGGGGAGGGGAAATGCTGACAGGGAGAGCAAAGATGGAGGGGGTGACTGTAATTTGCCAGCAATGGGAAATAATTTCATAAATTGGTAAACTGAAGCTTGGAATTGTAGTTTTTAGGAGCTATTTTAAATGCATTTAATTTTGTCTGCTAGGTCACAATAATGTTTTGAAGGCACCAAAACTACTGACTCGAAGCTTGTGCAGCGGATTTCAATCGATGGTTTATATGAGGATATGAACAGGCTGCAACCATCACAGTGGGTCTCATTCCACACCAGGCCCTCGTTTCCCTGCGCCGTTCTCGCCACTATTATGATTCATAACACTAACTACAAAGCCACATAAATCCTGCAGAATTCTTGGAGAGGGATCTGGGAGCCAGCGGAGTTTAGCCCAGAGGAGGCTGTGCTGCAGGCTTCCGCATCCTTTTTGAAGAGTGTGGATTTGGAACAGGTATAAACACTTGAGCACATGCCAAGGGAAGAGCTTTGTCAGTCCACCGACGGATGTCTGGGCAAGATGCTCCCGTGTCGTCTCTCTCCACAAACATGGTCAGTCGACGTCCAAAAATCAACCAATAAAAAGACTTATAGAAGGAGGACATGAGGACGCAGCACTGGTTTTCCTGTTCCAGGAGGAGAAAACAGAAGCTCACATGTCGAGAGAGAAGCATTCATTTTTATGACTCTCTGAAACAACAAAAGCTGAAATTTATTATTAATTTCCTGCAACGGCGTTCTGCACATTCTGCAAAGTCTGTGCAATTTCCACAGCTTGCTGCTTCAAGATATTTCCAGTTGCGCTGCAAAATGTCTTTCTGTCATCTATTCTTAGCTCAATCTCAGCTGAATCGGAAAAATACTGTGCACCATCAAAGTCTACAACGGCCTAGAAATACAATGCAGTTTCTTACCAGAGCTTTGTTGTGTTTCGCTGTGTTTGTGCAGCACGACGGGTCTACTGTGGGCCGATATGAAGCAGATGTCTTTGTAAGTCACTCCCGTTATAAAGATTCGCTCAATCCGGCATTCTATTGAATTTCCCACGGGACACAACTGATCCTGGAATCCTATTTAACTTGGTAATAGCTGCGTACCAAAATCAGATGTACGCTGTACGAATTCATCTGTCATCATGAGCCTCCTCGTGGGTTAAGTATCGGCAACCTTGGGGGCTTCATCCAAACCGCCGCCACTTGTCTTGATGGGCTTCTTTGATTGATAAAAATAATTGAAGCAGGGAGATGGGAGCCAATAAATAAGAGTATAGGGAGCTGTGGCAGGCAGTGAGGTGAAGGCACAATTGTTTTTTAATCTGCTGGTGATGAGCGAGGTCGCCGGCGATGATTAAAGTTTAAGGGGTGGGGGGGGTATCACAGCTGTGCAACTGCTTGGGTTTTCTGTTTGCACCTTGATGAGCAGAACGGAGAGCCACGGCCCACCTTCATCCCTGATTTAGTGCCTTTGGCACTCATTGATTGAAAGGAGCAGCGCATGGCGGCTGATCTGCCTAACGAGGAATGGGTGAAGGGGAGATTAAAGAGTCTGTGCGCGTTTGTGTGTGAAGTCTGTGAAGTGAGCCGCCACCTACACGCTCAAGTCATCTAAGTCACTGAAGTCACGGCGCAGACAAGCGTGATGATGGGAAGAATGGGGGAGAAGAACGCAGGCTGCGACTGAGTAAACATGCCAACTGTTCATGCTATGCAACGTCTTCCCCACTGAGCTCCTGTTTACACATATAATGACTGTGATACGGACATGCACATTTCCAAAGAAGCTCACCCACGCAACACACACACACACACACACATCCAATTAAGCAGGCAAGCTTGAGATAGGCATGCTTTAAAAGCTCACAATCAGAGAAGTCTGACTTAATTAAGACTCCTACATCCTGTATCTCTAATGGCATTTCATCTTGTCTAAGATCCCGCTGGCTGCACCGAGCGTCTGAGCTCATAAGGGAACTCGCAACAACTTGCAACACCAACACATGTACCCCTTGTTATTCAGGCCCAAAGGGCAACGGCTCCTCCATTGTTTCTTTCGAAAATACCAAATGCCGTTAAAAAAAAGTGTCTTTTTTACTATTAACAAAAAAAAAAAAGTATGACACCCCTTGCCAGTAATTCATAATTGCCTGTTCTGACTTTCAAATGAACGCGGCACCCCAGGCTACGCTGCCACAAGAAGGGGTAGCCGGAGAGCTTATAATACCCAGAGCTGCGGAGATGTGCTCGAGCCCCGATGCTAATTAGTATCCCCAATCCGATTCCCCGGCTTGAGATCTGATTAGAAGATGAGGAATCTTTGGTCTTCACTCACTCATTTTCTCCACATTACTTAAACACACATGCTCTCCAGAGAAAACGGTGAGGGCGGCCGCAGCACCACGTGACGATTCAGGGTTCAGTGTTCAGAATGGAAACGTAAGAATCTCTCTGGGTAACCGGACTGGTGGCGGTGGGAAACCCAGTGTTCTGGATGATAAGTAAGAATCAGCATCAGCTGTGTCCCACTGCAACTTAAATTCTCACTCAGTTGTGTAAAAATCTGAATGCTTGAGAAGGTTCTCAACTTTGGCCGACTGCGCTGCACTGTCGTCTCAGGGGCGTGA
>KV751372.1:2285739-2328995 GCA_001698575.1 Mola mola | reverse complement strand
TTGTTCTGTCGTGGATTGTTCTGGGGGTTTTGTCTCATTCCTCCATGTCTACTTGTTTTTGCTTGAGACTATGTGTAGCGAACATAAAACGGAAGCCTAATGATGCAAAAAGTTGCGGTGAGAAACATTGTAGCCACCAATTTGCGAGAGTGGTAAAACAGAGGAAAATATCTATTGATAGACATTTTTATCCCACTTTGCCCAGTTCTCAACATGACCATGACCAACATTATGTATGTGAGGCCGTTCGGTGCTCCAACAATCAGATTTGACTGTTTTCAGGTGGCCAAACAAAATACTGCAGACGCAGTAAAGGAGTTTTACACTGCTCCAAAAAGTATTTGTCTGGTTGGTCACTGCCACACAGCCGACCCGTGAATCTCAAATATCTGGCCTGACAGGTTAGTGATGAGGTACAAAATGCCCCAGAGTTCAAACCATTCACTAACCTTTACAGTATGCTCCTTTCAAAATCAAACGTCTTCAGCTGGATACACAACCCTGCACTGGAGGACTGGGTTCTTTCTGTGAAACTCAAACATATTTTTTTTCTTGCCTTGTGGTATTTATGGTGACATGCTGACAGACTGACTGTGTCAGATTCAAGACAAAAAAATCGATTTAAGGAGAAAAAAATGATGTCAGTCAGCAGTTAAAGATGACCAGCGGTATCTGACCCTGTTCAACCCTAATTCTGTTTAGCTTTGTTCGGCACTGACATGGCACCACTTAAGAAAAACCACACATGCGGCTACATTAGATGCAGTTGAAATCTCTTGAAGCATTTATGTGAGTTTGTTCTCAAACTACCAGTACCATCCTCTAAAGCAAATGCAACAGCTACAACTTATGCAATCCTCAGCATAATCTATCATCAAAAATTCATTCAGCAAAAAATGGAGACTCTCACTTTAAGTCAAGAGCAAGTGCAAAGTAAATGTACACATTTCTGTTGATATAAACGGTTGAAGTAGACCATGGAGGAATTTAAAATGCCCTCAAAACACCAAACTCTCTCTGCCAGGCAGACTGCACTTCGCACCACAGATCCAGCAAAACAAGTCCCTTAGTGTGAACACTCCTTCCAATTTACACTCGCTTTCTTCATCGCAGTCTCCTGATGGCTTCCTGTGAGGAGCCGAGTATGACTGGGAGAGGCGAGAACGAAGGGGGGTCCACCCCATTGTGCTCATACTGCTGACTCTGCCAGAATCACAGCTAGAAGGATCTCTGTTATGGGCACTCTGACTCAATGCATCGCCTTAATCACTCTCGCCTCACAGCTCTTCAGCTGCATGAAACCGTCACTGGGGCTGACAGCAACAGGATGCACGCTCGGCTGAGCCCTCCTCCGCCGCCACGACCAGCGGAGAGCAAAGAAAGTGCTTACCTAGGAGAAAACACAAAGAGAGGAGGGGAAGGTTATTGAGCCGGTACGATACACCCACAACATCACGTTTTTACTCTGTTATGTACTGCATACGTAGCACAAATGATGAAAAGCACATCTCATACATGTTGGCTTAATGACTACGCTTCCAATCGTTTCTTCATTAAATCCTGCTTAACATTTTTGATACAATGCAAAATGTTATAAAATTAATGACACTTATCGTATTTCATAACAGGCCTCATCAACCAGCAAGTACTTCATCACTGTGTTCAAGTTGGCCAGAATGCTAATATAACTCCTGGCTAGTGCTAAATCGCTGTGGGTCTAAATTTGTGTGTGAAAACTCTTTTCTCGTCAGATCTAATAAACACAGTGGGAGATTTAAAGAGGTGACAGAGTACATAATGAAGTGCATACAGGCATAAAATATTAATAGCTCATTTCCAATAACGGACATAAACACTTGCAAAGATCCATATATTTGCTTCTTAAAGCACCAAGAGTCTCATTTCATCGTCAGTGGCATAATACAGCAAATCTGCGGACTGTGTATTATACAAACATGTATGAAAGATGAAGCAGATCAAAACATCTTTGCCTCATAAACACTGCATTGGTAAAGTCACAAAGTAAAAAAAGAAAGAAAAGAAAACGTGGTGAGAAAAAACCTGAGCAATTTAACAATGAATTAATAGTAAAGTAGGACTGGTCCTGCATTTCAGGAGTTTTTATAAACAACCATCCTGGCACAAACGAGGTATATCAGTTTGTGCACACCATAAATTAAATGTTCACAGGGTAAAAGCATGAATCACACTGCCATAAAAAAAACAAAAAAACATAAGCATCCGTTTAATGAATCCACAGACACTCAAAGATTCCTCCCCTATAAACTTCCAGTGACACAAGTCACAAAGTCCTCTCTTGGGTTATTGATTTCTTGGAGATCACATTTACTTGTACACTCTGGTCCAAACAAGTTCACAACAAGTATTAACTCCCGCTGACATCAGCAGACTATTTGGAGCAACTCCAGTCCATAACTCACCAACCGTTAATTCCCATGGATCTGAACCTATGAACCTGATATTTGTGAAAGGCTGTGATTTCCCCGAGGCTTAGATGTTCAAAGCCGACACATTACTTCAAAGCCATGAAAGAGCAACGGCCTATATGCAAGTGCTCTGCTGGAGTTTGCAAACTTATTAAATGTTCCAAAATCCTTCGCTGATGTTATGCGCAACAAAAGTTGAGGTTTGGATGAAAACAGAGATAATTGCTGGCTAATATGGTTGGATAAAAGAGGTGGACGTTTCATTTTTGAAGATCAGTGTGTATCCTACAGACGGGTGCAACGAGTTTCACTAACACACGCATTAAAACACTGAGCCAAAAGCAAAAATATCATTCTAATTAGCCTCTTTTAGGTTTCATTAAAGATTATTAAATCCAGAATCGGCACACTCACGCTCCTTGACCATGAGGTGTATCAGCCCATTGTAATCGTCATGTATCTTTACCACCACCCTCCCCAGGAATCGTGCCCCTCTGGCTCTAAGCTTCATATAATTTTGCACTAACCACCTCAGTTGGATAGATCTGGGGAAACGAGCAGTCATTCAGAACAGCGTTCGTCGTTTCAAGCTGCAGATTTCCAGATAAACAGGATTTTTTTATACGGACGACTTCATAAGCTCCTGTCAGAGACTGACCCTCATGGTTTGACTTGGAAAGTCCAGATGTCTCCAGCGGTGAGACAAGAATTTCAACGCTGTGCAAAAAATGAAATCACTGTCAAATTGCTGCATTCTAGCTCCCGCTGAAATGACCAGTAGAAAAAACCAGCTGGACCAGCTCTCCATACGACAATGAGAAGCCTTAAATCAGCATAAGGTAGACTAGCAGTAAGCTCCTAACCTGTGAATTTGTCATGGCACCTGTCGGGTGTACTTAGTTTTCTTCCTTTTGTATACTAATCCCTTTCTCCCCAGTGTTGTTCCCTCCTCTGTCTGCCAAGTGCGTGATTAGGAGATGATGTGTCTAAAGGCCCAGTCTCCTATTGGCTCTCGTCAGCTCACCTGAGACATTTTTTCATCAGGACTGATGTTTAAACTGATGCTATTTTTCAGTGTCTTTTTGGGTGCAAAACCTGATTATTTCTTACTGACAGTACCCTTAATCACCTAAGATATTTTACTTTATGTTATGTATTCCTCGTTATGGTTATAAAACAGGCCCTCAAAACTTTAAATATGAAAACACAAGACTGTCACCATGTCACATACTTTCCAAACGTAACATAATATATGAACTTTCAACATGTATGCAGAAATTGGTAAGATTGATACGTCTGCACCTCCACCTCTTCAGTGCTTTGTTCATCTGACCTTGGAGCAGATGAGCAGAGCTACAAGGTCTACAGCTAGAAGGCAATGCAGCATTCCAAAGAGAACAACTGTGTCTGGATATAAAGGAGGTTGTTAGCTGGGTTGGTATTTGGGGTTAAATATAGTGAAACATGGTGGGGGAGGGGTACATGGCTACTGCTATTGAACGCAGGATTGTGTATATGTGTTATGTTGTTGTTGTTGTTGTCAGTTTTGCATGCTAAATTTATGACATGTTCTGTGTGTTGGTCCCAGGGACAGCAGATGAAAAGGAGCTAATAGCTCAAATCTGGTGCACCTTTTCTTAAGAGATGAATGTATATTCTGCATGGTCCCTGTCCAATAAAGCTTACTACTGCAAAGTTGTCCTCAAACAATACCTTCTAAGTAATGTCTATTCTTGTATAACAGACAAAAAAATCAACAGGTGTCAGTAGTGTCCAAATTACTCTGCATGACGTTTCTCTAAGTCAAAATCCTGAAATCGAATGTGAAATCATGTCATCAGCATAAGTAAATCACTCGCACACTAATGAAAGGCTGAGGGAATTAATTAAGGGCAAGACTCCACTCTAGAAAACGGAACATAATCTGAGTTAAATATTCTGGTGATACTGAAAAAAGCTCATCAGTAAATATTTCTTCTATGAATGTTCCAGGATGCTCTTTTCTGTGTTTGCTTTGTGTCAGACTGAAAGACAAGATCTTGAAAGGATCCATGTAAAGGCATGTTTTATCATCTGAGAGGCTGTAAGAGGCTCACATCGCTCGCCCAAGACCGTGACAGTCACATACCTGTGACGATGACAAAAAAATATCACAATGTCGTGCTGAATACATTTTGGTCCTAGCTGAAAGTGCACTGTGCCATTTCCTATATCCATATAGAAAAGTCATTAGGAAAAAAATGCTCCACCTGCAGAACGGTAATATTAAATGCATCTAACTGGTATGGGAGTGATAAAGAAGAGTAGCTGAAATTGCCCAGGAGGGCCACTAATGGAAACAGTGAGGGGACGGGGTTGAGATGTTACAGTCAGTCAGCGGATGCATGGCTGCCGTTGCTGGGCTCCACTTATCCCACAGGCTCCACAATCAAGACTGATGGAAGGTCGACGTCACTGACTGAAGCTCTTATTGCGCGAGGCCCACTGGCCTGCAAACAGGGTGCCTCTTCTCAGCTCTCCCACTTGCACATATCGATGTACTCAAATAAAGGTTTGTTACGTTGCCTCAAGTCAGCTTTTAAAATCGTGCAAGCAGAGTAGTCTGACGGAACAGTTACAGGTCAGATTTGGGTTTGGACAGAGTGAATTTTCATAAATCCCACATTACAGCAGCTCCACAGGAGCACACAGGAATAGAGAAATATTAGAAAGAATGTAATATAGAATGAAATTAAAAAGACTACATACACTTTATACACACTATTGTGTCTGCTTATGTTCCTTGTTTACATAGTGCACTGTGTTAAGTATGGGATTCTTTTTCGAACAATTCATACAAATTTGCTGTCATTTGAGCTGAGAGCTTCAACAGAGCGATCTGTTGTAACGGAGTGATCAGACAGACGGACGGACGGACAGACAGGTGAGTGAGAGCAAATAAAGCAGAAAAGACACAAAATGAAAACACAGCCTGATGTGAAAAATGAAGGCTGAGATTGACATCAGAGGAAGAGAGGCAAGTAAAAATGGCATTGAACTGTAAAGATACTGATTTGGATAAAAAAGCAGATATGTCCTAAATTTAGCGGTGGGACTCAATTTAAAAAATTAATCGAATTAATTAGAGGCTTTGTTGCAATTAATCCCATTTAAATATTTGACACAAGAAGTAACAAATTTAAGTTAGGTAGATGAGTAAATCAATATACATAATCTTAAACATCAAAATCTTGTTAATTTCCAGTCAGCCTACCACACAAAAATCTTTGTTGCAACAGACTTAGAGGCTATAAAAGTTGATTTTCTCAGATTTTAGTTAGTGAGTCATTCCATATATATGAAAATAATCCCATTTCAGTCCTCTGCGCAGGCATCTCCAAAGTGCCTACAGGTGGTCTTCTGCACGCTCAAAGCAAATGATTGGAGTTTCCAGTCGTCCTCTATAATATGAGCTGTCACACGGATGTAATTGTTGTTGCTAACAGAGGTCCAGTGATCCAGAGTCAGAGCCACACCCTGTTTTACTACCCTTTCATCCTCGTAATTTGCGTCAGCCGAAGCAATCTGCAGCGCCTCTCGTAAACCCTTATCTTCTGGCACGGAGAGTCTCTACAGTTGACACTGATCCATCTGCCAGTGAATTGGTCAATTTGTCCGGCGTGGTGTTTTTTGACATTTTGTTTCTGAATCTGAACCCCGACATGTGGTCGAGTGTTGACTGGTGACGCTGCTTGCCTGTATTAGTCACCTTATCATCTTTAGCGGCCAAGTCAATGTTACCGACCTACTTGTTAGCCCCAACATGTTTTGTGTTGAGGTGGTAATGAAGGGTGGAAGTGCACCTGTGATAAGCGAACTCCTTCCGGCATAAAGCGCAAAGAACAGGATTTTTGTTTGTACTCCATCCTGAAGTTTTTTCCATTTAAATTTCCCTTCCAGCAGCGCAGTCTCATCTGCCTCGTCCATCAAGCTTATCATGGCTTTGACCTCACATTGTGCGTCGGTATAATCTGTGTGCCTGGAACTCGTGCACTGACAAAACGTTCAGCGTTGCAAATTAAAGTGCGATTAACTTTTTAACGTTTTAATTATTCTGCAATCAATTGATCGAAATTAACGCGTTAAAGTCCCAGCCCAAGTTAAATCCAAAATGACACAAAGCTGCCGTTAACCAAACAGACTTTTCGCTCTTACTCAGTTTGGAATACTCATTTTTACAGCAGATAAAATCCTGAGTGATGCTGCCTTCAGGGGAACATGTCAGGTTGGATGTTTTCCTCTCAGAGAAACAATCTTGGAGATACGTGGACAACAGAGCAGCAGTCCTGATTAGAACAGACAGGAGGCAAGCCAGTTAAAGATCACTTCCATCTGCCCCGCTCGCCGCTCGGACCTTATGGCCTACTCCCTTTAAGTGGGGAACCTTCTAAGAAAAATGACTAGGAAATTTATTTTGGAACCATAAGCAGGCTATTAAATAAGACCCAAGGCTTTCCTAAAGCCAGCAAATGGCTGTCCAAATGTTACTTTGGATCACAGCCTGCAAATGATGCACAACATGGCTTTCACCCTCTCTTGCGCATGCATAATTCATGCTATTGACTGGTGACGCAATGCCACTTTCATGCACCAAGCTCACAAAGTGGTGCCACTTTCACACACTGACGCAAGCCAAAGACGCCACGCCAACTGTGCGGCAACGCTGGCGTGAACGGTCCAGACAAGATGCAAACGCGCTCACTTGTCTGATCCTGGCACAGACGTGGCCACAAAAGGCCCAAACAGGCGAGTGTTTGTCACAATATGAACGAATCAAGAACCAGTAAGAACAAAAGGAATCGAATATGTTCTTCATTTCGGAAAATGTGACACCCGGGCCTGACAGGTCGTACACAGGAGCATATAATAGAAGACTACTATTCTAAATTGAGAATTATTCATGGTCTTAAGCATCAGTGCCACGGGGAATGTTAAATATAAATTTCTACCTGCTGCTCAGTGTGACCCACTTTGCAGGAGCCAACAACTGCTGCCACAGAAGCGGCTCCTCGGTACCAAAAAGATCGTTGCCACTACTAAGCCCGCCTTTGATTAACCTCACTGCCAAAAGGCGACACCCATACGAACACTGCGTGTCAATGTTTGGGGTAAGATCGACAACAACACACTGAGAAAATAAGCAGCCAGCTTATCAAGGGTGGACAAGAGTGACTCAACCAGTCTGTGGTTGCAGATCAACATTTGGAGCACTGAATATGTTCCCCAGTTTCGAGTCAGACCAGATGGCCACGATCACGGCGGTGAAGTTTATCTCCGGACTGCGAGAGGGAATGAACGGTCTGGGAAACAATACCCGCTGTAAACAGTCGCAAGAGTGCCTGTGGGATTCAAGACACACACGTATTTCATCTAGCAGTGTGATAATATGCCGAATTTGAGATACATTGGAGAGCGAGGCCCCGCCGTATTTGTCTCATTTACATTCATGAGATATATAAGATATAAGCTTTGGTCGTAGACTTGTTCATGAAAATGACTTAACGTAAACTCAAATTACTCATCTATGAGGGACTATGTCCAAAGACATTTTTTTTTTTTTAAATTTGTAGTCTGGTGGCTAGGAACTTTTAGCTTGACAAAGCTAAACAATGCAACGGCACTAGGCATTTTTTCACCACTAACTATGCTATAAATGTTGCTAAAGTACAAATTTGAAAGTGTCTGGTTGTTTTGGAGAAAACAAAAACAATGTGTGTACCTTTATCCTAAACATGTTTCAAATCACCTGGAAGTCGAGAGCGATGAACTAACATGCGTACATACAGCATCACAATACAGTATCTTTACAGTTAGTACTTGAAATAACTTTTTGAGCATAGTAGTGGCGAAAGATCCACGAATTTCGTCTGTTTTGAAGGATGGTTCTGAGTTTAGAATGAATCGGAAAAGATTTATGATGTTTGTGCTTGATGGACGTCTGAGACAGACTCGACCAAAGGTTGAACGGGACACTTTGAACTTTGAGGTGATGAACAATACGTTCAGTACACCCAACACAAAAATATGTGTATGCATGCAGGGGTTAGCAGATCAACTCAAACATCTCAACACACTGACTAATAGGTGTTATGAGCATTTGGCTGTAAAGATAAAAAAAAAATTCAACATCCTGTTTGTGAAGATTCTCAGTCATCCACATCATAGTAGTCTTGCTGTTTCTTCTGAAGGCAACTGGACTTCTTGTAGTTTCTTGAAGACGTTTCGCCTCTCATCCAAGAGGCTTCTTCAGTTCTGAACTGAAGCTAACATAATGGTATATAAAATGGAGGATCAGCAGAGAACACTAAGCTTACAACTCAGGGTAATGAAAGCACAACACTCACCAACGATACTGAGCATCCAGCTGGTTTACAGTAAGAGATATATATTCCTTTTCCAGCTTTAAGAGTAGTAAGGTAAATATGTCTGACAGAAACGACCAAAACAAGATTCTCCTGCACCTTTTTGGTTAAAAGGCTGACGAATGTCCAACCTCGTGAGAGTGGCTGACATGCTGGAGTTTGGGGAGAAAAAAAAAAAAAAAAGTAAAATGTTATGTGGACAAGTGCCCCTGACACATTTCCATGACTGGTAAGAACCTCTTTAGCTATTTAAGCTCTACTTTCAGGTAAAAACCAGAGGATGTTTTTGCTCTCAACATGAATTCTGGTGTGCCGTGACTCAGCCATAAATCTCAGACAGGGTTGATCACGTCCTCTGACTCATACGTGGACGAGCTCTCTCACGAGATGATAGCACAAGAGGGACAACGTGACCAGGTGGTGACACCATAAACTACCTGAAAGACAACTCGTTAATCGGATGGCTCATTAAAGCACCGTTGAAATTAAACATATGGCATGTCAGAAATCTCCTTCCCGAGTCAAATTTTAATTCTTCTTGAGGCTGCCATGACACTTTGGGATTAGCGTTATCTACGCCTGCAGCGCGGCCCGCAGGAGGACTTTAGCTTCACTCACCTGGCACCAGCTGGTTCTGCTGGTGTCAGGGCGAGTCTCCCTCCCCCCTCACTCGGCGCTCCTCACTTCTCATTCTGAGAGCAAATCTTAAGATAAGCAGTTTGATGTTCAAAGCGAAAGAGCTTGAAAGCTTTCCACCAGCCGCCCGTACGTCAATCTTCCCCTGTCATAGGAAAACGTAACTTGGCCCAAGAAAAATGATTCACGATGGACACAAACATATGTGGTCGTTTCCCTACGGACATGGCAGCCTTATTGACAATAATACACTCCGCCTGGAACTGCAGAGCCTCTGCTTGTCAGGATGTAGACAGCTTTGTTGATTAATCATAATTTCTGTTTTACCCCCTGCACCCTTGACTTGATTAATTTCTTCTTTGTACCTGGCACTAAACTCAGGTGGCCTGAAAATGCATGTCACTCACTGCTTCTTCAAAGTCTTCTGCCTACACCTAACACAAACTTTATTTACTTTAACAGCTTATATAACCATGGTTGACAAGCAGCCTATGTAACTGAGAGCTATATTTTTGGGTAAAACTCCTGTTACATAAATCAGCTGGGCTTGTTTTTTTCTGTTTCGTCTTCTTTTCTTTTTGAACCAAGAAAGTCTGTTTGCTAATCACAACAAAATTTGAGAACTCACAGTACGAAAATCAGCCGTTGGATAATTAAATGTCGAGTAATAATGTGAATCTACTCAACTCTAGGAGTAAATACACAAAGGAACTGACTTATGAAGTGAACCGAGTCCAATTAGCACCTCCCCCACGACATGCAGATGCCTGTGCTTTTCTCACCTCACTGCCCCGATCAGCTACAGGTACATGTTGTGTGTCATTTACTTTGGATATCGGATGTCGGAGCTGGGAATGACATCACATCCAGGTTGAGCACATTCTAATTAAGAGCAGGCAACAAGACAACAAACAGCTACTCTTGTTGTCAGCACTGTGATTACGATACACTACATGATATTGTCCACAGATAGAGGTTACACAGTACTGCCACCATGAGTGATTAATTACACAGAGGCAACACAAATCAGCAAGGAGCAAACATTTTGGATCGTGAGCTCGGGGTTGAAAAGCCAGCAAATTATTTTTTTGCTGTGCACCGTTTTCAGGGCATGTGCGGAATCATGTGCATTTTGCTGTCCTGAGCGGCGGGTGCTCATCTCTGAGTCTGTGACCTTCTCTACTGAAGGGGTCACAGAGGCGATACTTTGCTACAAGCAGCAGCACTGGGAATCATCAGAAGTGGATGCAGCTGGTGAAGACAATAAACAAAAGCTAGGTGTGAATTTCACATCAGTGGCCAACTGTGAATGTGTCACTGTCAAAATTTCAAAGAAAGAGCAAATCAAACAAAGAGAAAAAATATGGTTGTGTGGAAAAGCTTGAAGCAACCTGTGGGTCCTCCAGCAATTGTGTCGCAGATTAATGACTTACACAAGATCACTACAAACCTCAGAACCTCATGATAAGGGATCTGGTCATAGAAATACGTTTGCCATTCAAATAAACTTGTCCAATGACACTAAATGCCTCCACGTACCAGTCAAGTTGTGACCATTTAGATGAATAAAGATGGATTAAGTGTCACCACTTCCTCCTATGGTACAGAAATGAAGCCAAAATATCCGGGACACAAGCACTGCCATCTTGTAAGTTTACATGGTAGTCCTGGGTACAGGAATATTAACCTCTCACTCGTACGCCTCACTCGTTTTCTTAGCATAAAATGTACAATTGAACACAACCAGAATCGCCTAAAACAACAGAAGTCAAATTCGGTAAAAACAGGAGGTTTTATTTTGCTCTTTTCCAATCTGCTAATACGGAGGGGGAGGGACTTATGACCTACACTGCAGCCCACCACCAAGGGGATGATCAAGACACTTTGGCTTAAACTTTGTTCTCATGCTCTCATGTCATCAAGGTTTGTGTGCAGTCTGGTCCAGGCTCTTGTAATAGTGCCTGAAGAGCTTGGTTACAACAATGTCACTGAAGTATCGAGCAGCACTGACCTGCTTTTGTCAAATTTAGCTCTCAATAACGCATAACCTCCTGAGTTTTGAACGGTCATAATAACCACAGTAAACTCGAATCAGTTTGTCCTTGACGTGAACGTGCCAAGTGTATAGAAATCCCTTCAATGGGCTCCTGAGATAGTGCTCTTTTTGGTATTAAACAGTAAACTAAAGCATAATAATTGTATATTTGCTGTGCATTATGAAATTAAACTATGCAACTTAAAGTGAGAGCTAAAGATTCCAACTATACATTTAAAAATCTGTTCACATAGACAAATAAATATGCTCCTGCAGGACATGAAGCTTCACAATCCATTTGGTAAATGTACGTTTTATCCAATAGTTCTGCTAAATTAATTAGTGCCATCTCTCATTGATGACATAAAAATCCACACAAACATCTTGGTCCATAAGATATAACTTTGTTCCTGATTTTGTTTATTTTACAGGGACAAACCCTAATTTATATTTTTTGATCTTATCCCCATGCCATTATAATAAATGGTTACAGACCAGTGAGTAAGGAAGCTGTACAAAATATAGATATATCGTTCCAAAAATTTAATAAAGTACTAATTTATCTATTATTCTAGAGATTTCTCCGTACTTTATGATTTACAATTAATTGCCTGTAATAAACAATAACTTTTTTTGTTTTATTTCACAGTTGTTGTTTTATTTCTCACAATGATCATCTTAATAAACAAATGCTTGATTTGGACAGGGAATTAACTTATTCCATTACCAAAAGAAACATGCAGTGGAGATAAAAACTGGCCAGTGTGAACGAGGAAAACAACTGGAACAATTCAAGACTGCAACAACAATATGCAGCATGTTTTTAAGCCATTTTCTCACCAGTACGAGAATGTTACAGAAAAACTCAATGACTGAATGATAAAGTTTGATGATGGCAGAGAAAGACTCAGCCATTTGTTACTATAATAGCAGCCGTGCAGAAATCACATTTAACCAGGTGATGCTGCTAATCTGAGGACAGGGGCACGGTTTTCGTGGAGGGGCTACTAGTCACTCTTCAGTATGACCTTCCGCCTGTTTGCTATCCTAATATATTACACTTGGTGGGGGCGGGGACAAAAACAAAGTGGATGCGACATTGCTGGATATTGTGCCTCAGGTGCGGAGCAGTTATACTGCGGTGATAAAGCCTTTACAATTTTTTAAGATTACACTGGCCCACAGTGCTCTCTGTGGTAATCCGAGCAGCCAGGATTTATTACAACAGATTGTATGCCAATCAACGGATTGTCGATGAATCGCCCCGCAGTCGTATCGGTAAATTACATCATAATTCAGCTGGGTATTATTTCTGACATTTACATGAGTAAAAATTACAAACCAATATTAGCATTATGATCTTAGTTATTTGTCCTTTATTCTGTAATATCTGGCGGTTTCTGTGCAGGTGATTCAGAGATATAAATTCTTTCGTATCCTTAAATCTGGCTCGCTGTTAATTGTTGCGCTGAGATACTGGGAGGCTGCATGGAGACATTCTCATGTCTCAAGACCAAAGACACAGTTCTCTGGGCATAGTGAGTGCATGTAGGCAGCATTATCCGTATCAGAAACTCCTGTCATTTCGTCCTCTGATCAAATTCTTCATCACGCCCAACCGATTGGCCGCTTGCTTCCTGCCACTGCGGCGTGTACAGTTTACTTCCCCTCCTTCACAGAAAGCAGGATATCTTTTTCTCTCTCCTTGCCCTCTCCGTGTGTCCTCTCTCAGTCCCACGTTCTTCGTTGTGAGTTCATGAGTGACAAGAAGTGTGGGTGTGCTAATCTCCCATCGGTCAGCTCTGGAAACTGGACCTCCATCAGCTCGTCTTGATATCTGACATGACAGATGGGTGAGCAGATAAAGGGAGGCGAAACCTCCCTTGACAAATTGTAGAAATTCCTCCAGAGCAGCCCAATACTTGATGGTAATGGTCTAGGGAAGAACGATGGGGGGAGTTGGAAGCCCGTGGAGAAAAATGGTTATTGCATCTAATCCGGATGACAGCAATGACCCCATTGTCACATCGGGGAATTGTCTGCTTCCCTTTGATTTCGGTCAGCGTGACCACTTGATAACGTTATGAAATAACTCAGGGCTGGAACGCTTCTTTTTAATTCACCTCTGTGCTTTTCATGCTGGGAGGAGGTCACGAAGCGGAAAGCATATCGCATGGTGAGATAATCCAAGTTTACTGCCAGAAACGCAGGTGCTGCCTTCAACACAGATCTTCTTCAAGGTCATCATTTCCTCTTCAAAATACAGTTTTGGTCCCCCGCCCAAAACTGGTGTTGTCCTTCCTAACCCAGAGGACTGAAGGAGATGAATTCATATAAAAGGTGAGACTCACCCCGTTTGACTGTTACCTTGCAAACGCACAAACCGTTTAAATGAAAGCAGCAGGTAGGAGGATGTTGGGCTGCAAATTGAGTCTCTGAGGCTGCATACAAACCTGCCTCCTCTGAATGGTACACGCTAATTGCTAACCATGAGGTCAAAGTTGTCTCAGCTCTCACAGTCTGGACATGGAACTGCCGCGGAAAATCAAGACTTCAAGGTCAATCAACATGAAAAAGAACGGTGAGTGTGTAATGTGCAAGAGCCAGTGGGTCTTGACTGACTGATCATACTAGCAAAAAATAAACGGCAGTTGGTCCCTTTTTCAGATTCCAGTGGTACAAGTTTAGATGTTTGTGTTCAGCAGCTTTTCTATAAGAGAAATTAGCACTTAGAGTGCAAAACTCGGCCATCACAGCAAAATTCAAACATACCCTTTAGTACCTGTATCTGTATCGACACAGATTGTATTTTGCTGTCAGCTCATTTCGATTTTCAGCTCACTATCAGACTGTGATTTTTGTTTAGGTCAAGGTAATTCGTTGAGATAAATAGCACATGTTGCTGGCACTACCTGGTGTGGTCAAGGTCACCTTAATACGACCTTCACCTTCTAGTGACCTTCACCTGCTGTCAGCTACAAAATGACACCAGACGGACCTTAATAAGTTAAGTCTTTCTTGATTTATGGACAAAAAAAACCATGCCTTTTCGACCTTTGGCCAACAACATTTAATCAGCTTTAGGCTGGGCAAAGACACACCTTAGATGAAAATTACACAGAAATCGATGGAGTACTTTTTGTGTAATCTTGCTATCAAACTAATAAACGGACTTGGATGAAGACACAACCTCAATATAACACAACAATGATAATAACCTCTTTGGTGATGGTGGTAAATACAAAGGTAAACATACTGACAGTAGATCCAAGTGCTAAAAGGGCTAGAAGCCCAGCTCTGCGGTATTAAAGGAAGAAAAAAAAAAAAAACACAATATGATAATGATGGGTGTTTTTTCTTGGTTTGTTTTCCTTTGCTTGATTAGCCACATCTGGCCAGGTGTCGGATTAGGACAATTCAAAAGAAATTTCATCACTGTGGTGATGAAATCCAGTTGCAATAAAAACAAACTACAGAAACCTCGAAAGGCTCCAATGTCGTCATCATTTACTGTCCACATCAGCTTCTCAGGTATTCTTTTTCTTCCTTGCCTGTGACGTACAGAGTCTGGACCCACAAGCGGACACAGGAAACTCAGGGGTTAAAGTACAAAATAAAGATTTATTTAACACGAACACCAGGGCAGGACACGGCTGTGGTGGCTGAGCTCTCTAGTCCCGGCAGGGCTGAAACAACAAAACAATGATTAACAAAAGGCGCAGGAAACTCCAGGAAGACGCGAAGACAAAGTACAAACAAAAGATCGCTAGGAAGGCTGAGCAAAGTATTGAACAGAAAATTTCTAGTAACACTAGGAACCACAGGATCAAAGTAGCAACAAAAAAGTCACGAGAGCAGAACTAGGAGACTCGGACGAGAAAAACATGGGAACAGAGAGTTCAAAAAGTACCAGGACGTAGGGAGCTGTCGAGGTTTACCTTGCTGGGAACAAGACGTTCTGGCGACGAGCAGATCAGGATCTGAGTCTTTTATACAGCCACTGATGAGGAATCAACAGCTGCAGGTAGTCAGCTCTGCACACCTGAACCGCCTTAAGTCTTGAAATGAAGTAACAAAACCAAAACACAACTACCAAACTAAAAGCAGAGGGCAGAACCATGACATTGCCTCTGTAAATGGGTTCAATTATCTTGTTATATTTAATTATAGTTCGCAGTGAGTGGAAAGAGGTGAGTGGAGTTTGGAGTTTGTCATCAGGTAGAAACTGCTGATCTTAGAAGCTGCGGTGCCTCGACAGTCCACTCATAGAAAAAAATAGTGGGGGAATCATATCTGCCAGACTGCAGACTCCCTGTGGAGATGCTGCATGACCTGTCATGAAGAAACAACCTAAGAGATCCGCACAACACAAACAAACATCGTCACATCCAGTCCATCCGTGAGATTTTGGATCAGATTGAAAACTGCAATAATGTTCCCTGAAATGTCCTACCGTAAGAAGCCATTATGAAGGTGCAAACAAAGATCAGGTGAGGAAGAG
The DNA here is from genome assembly GCA_001698575.1 of Mola mola. Lineage (NCBI taxonomy): Eukaryota > Metazoa > Chordata > Actinopteri > Tetraodontiformes > Molidae > Mola > Mola mola. The sequence goes on along the minus strand of KV751372.1, from coordinate 2,312,975 downwards.
AAAATGGGTAAAGACAGACTCTCAGGTGACACAAACCAAAGATAAGATCGAAGGCACAGTGACTGTTTGAGGTGGCGAAAAACCGAAATCAACAGATAAACGGATAACGGGAGAGACAGCCTAGTGCCGACACATGAAAGAGAATGATAGAAGTGGAGATGCAGAGCGGAGCTGCTAAACTGACAGCTGCCAGGATAAACACGGGCTATATGCATCACGGCTGGAGTTATGTACCTGTCACTTTCTGACAGAAGATCAGTCCATCGACCGAGGGCCAAGTGAGAATCGACCCTCTCGTCAGTCAAGACAAGCCAACATCTCGAGTTAATGAAGGGACAATGTGAGGGGTGGAACGGTCTCACCAATCGCATATCACGCCTTAACTCATTTTATACGTCATTAAAACTTGTCTCACTTAAAGGGGAATTCTGGTATGTATCAACTGGACCAAAGTATTTATCAGATCTTACTTGGGAAAAAGTCCACATGAATTTGTTTGTCTTTCAAAACCATCAGAAAATGTCGGAAACCAGTTCCTCTCCAGCAACTGACTCATACAAGTCTGTATAAACATTTGTTTTATACAGTATTTATACAATATCTTTACAGTTATGGCTGTTTCACTGTATGTATCTAATGTGCATTAGTTACAAGGCACTTGCAATAACATTTTGAGTTTAGATAGAGGTGAAAAAAACATTTTGACTTGCTTAATGTCACTGCGTTGTCATGCTAAAACAAACTCCATACTGAAGTAACTTTCTAAATAAGAAAAGATGCAGAAAATAAGACGTAAGAGCCTTAAAATACCAATGTCGTCCTTTAATATTGTCCAGGTCCACATGAGGATTTTCTCATTAATTTTCTACAGTATAATAGACAACACAATGTAGGATAAAGTAACATAAAGAGCAATTAAGTCATGGTTCATGGTTCACACAGGTAGTGGACTGATGTTAATTCTTGTCCCTAAGTTAAAAAATGTTTTTGAGCTCAATAACATAAGTAACAAAAACTGATTTTGACCCAAACCCAATTAAGGTTTTGTTGCCTAACCCTTAACCAAATTATAACTGTAGGTCAGATTATTAAAACAACAAATGTTACATGAGAAAAGTCACATGATTTGTCATTTCCTGCATGTCTGAATCTCATAGATTAGTATTAAATGACACAGGAGCTATGAGGCTACTACATTTATTTCATGATGTCTGTAGTGGAAATGTAAATTGATCTTAGCATGCCAGTTTCTTGATGACTAATATAACTGTTTCTGCAAAATCAACGTATTCTTTTATTGAGTGCACAGGGTTCAACAGCTTATCACTGGGGCAGTACTCTCAGAGGTACAATCATGTTACCCTTTAGATCAACTATGTGGCTATGAAGGTACATCGCATGTAGTTGTACCTTAAGGAACATCAAATGTACCACATCCGGTCCTTTATTTCTGACCGTCTTTCTGGCGACACAGGAGAAAATGATTGACGTAAACTAACAGTTGATATGCTGCACGACCAACACATGAGAACAATCATGAATCGGCCACATGTGAATTCACAGCCTGAAATCGTACTCCTACACGTATCGCCTCATCCAAAGCCAAACACAGCTCTGGTAACTACACAATGTCAGTCACAGCGCAATTACATAACTGGCATTGTTTGAAGTTTGATTCAAATTATATAAAGTATAAAGTATAAAGAGTTTGCTCAGGTTATTAAATGTTTTATTTGTACTGGTTGTGTGATATTATGTATTTACTTATTACTTTATTTAAATATTCAGTTATTTTAGGACGCTGATTTTTTGTTTATTCATTTATTTATCCATTGCATTTTACTTCCAATGTCTCTGAAAATTATTCTTTTTAAAATTATTGTTATCATTATTTGCATTTTAATTAATGTTTGGGAAAATAAACAACAAAAATATCATATTATGGCATGCCTACTTGACAGTCCAAAATAATTCTTTACATGCATGTATATTAACCTGTAATTTGTTTTATTTTCTTACTTCAGCACAACACCCACCTCCCAAAGGTTCAACCCCTGGTTGTTGAATTCGCCCTGCCAATAAAGGAACAATAGTTATTTTACCTTTGCCATTATTTTGTTTAAATGTCACATAATTTACGGAAAAAGTGCCACAACCTTAAGTGTATCGTTAAGTAGCACTTAAATTAAACATCAATCTACTCAAGTTTCATTTGTTTCTATAGCAACCAGGAGGGTGACGGGGGTGATTTGCCCTGTTTGCTTGTTAAGTTGCTTAATGATAAACCTTATTTGACTCACCATAATGGTATTTGGAGGAGTCCTTTAAAGGCATAATTAAGGAGCTATAGGCAATCAGAAGCAAATTTTCTAATTTCTTTTAATAGAGATCTATTTGGCATTAGAATATTTGATATTTCAGAAGTTGCCAAACAAGTTGGCCTTACGAAGAGGGTGAGAGGAGTGTAGCAAATAGGCCAAGGGTCACTTCACAAAGCAGACAGAGATTACACAAGAACCAGCTGTCGGAATACTGGCAAAATCGGTACACTCCAAGATGAAAGCTGTAGAATGTGACAACAGCGCTTTGCATGATGGACACGTGTTGACAGACGGATGAGCAGGAGCATAGCCACAGTCCCATGCTCTTCAGCCAAAAACATCCAAATTGGCTGACCTGTCAGCCTCGGTACACTCATCTAGACGGCCGGAGTCACAAGCCAAGAAACTTCAGCCTTTTAAAACCAGCCGCTGAGCTGCTCCAGTTCATTTTCTGCAGGTAGCCAAAGTCAGGTTGTCGCTGGAATAACCTTCGGTGAAGTGCGGGAGGCAATAAAACGTCGAGCGAACACTCTGCCGACAACCCAAAACATCATTAAGGTGTGCGAGTTATAGCACGGTTAAACAGGGAGCGTAAAAGAGACACATATTAAATGTGAGATGAAGCACGATTAGGAAGAGGTAATAAAAAACAAAAACAAAGGTGTTACTGTTAAAGGTTTCTAGTTTCTTCCATCGCATCATTTAACTGCAAATTAAATAACAGCAATAGGTTTAATCAACCGCAGGAAAAAAAAAAAATGTTTTTCTATAGCTTCTACACATCACATGCAAACCAATCAACCACAAGGAGAGATTCATTAAATATCTATTATAAAAAATGATTAAACTTAAAGAAAATTATCTATTTTTTTAACATATTCCCTACAAATGTTTTTTTGTCAAGCACTGTCGCCTTATATTTAGGAAATAATTTGTTTGACCGCTGTAACATTTAAGGGGAAAACAGGTTGTGGGCGAAAATATGCCATTAACAAAAGGGATGTTGCTGATGGATGGAACGCCTATCAAATGTGCTGTGTCCTTAGTATGGAGGGACTTGTGCCAATTTCAGTGCTGCAGAGTGTTTCCGTCAGTTCCAGAGACACAGCGAGGCTCCTGCAGAAGCTTCATTTATTCTCAGCAGGCCAACAGAAGGGAACCGAGTTCCGCCACAGATACAAATGGCATATCCATGTGAGGCGACAGCGAGCGCTTCAACCAAAGGTCAGCTTCTCCAATTTTATTTCGTCTTCCTTTTGTTGTTTCCCTTTTGTATAGAGGCCTTAGCCGATATCGGAATGACAGAGTGAGCCACGTGTGTCATTGTCTGCACCGGGCCACAACACAGATGTGTTGCTTCTTGTTGATGTCTAATTTGTGGAAATGAAGGCAGGGAGTAAGTTCCAGTCCTTTCATCTCTCGCTTGTAATCTTTTCCAATATCTTCGGTGGGCTAATGAATCCAACCAGAGATCTTGGTAATGGTACCTCATTTTCCTGAATAAAACCTTCAGTAATGTTTCAATATCTTCCCCGTTTTCTACTTTCAAATCAACCGGGGACTGTGATAGTTCTTCTTACTGTTATCCACATAACCTTTTGATGCCTGTGTGCAGTTTGACAGCGTGTTATCTTATGTAGCCATCATTGACATGTATTGTATAAAAAGAAGGATGACGCGTCCCTTCTTCAGCCAAGTGCACAATAATGAAGCCAACGTATCCAGATAGATGCAGTGTCATGTTGGGTGGGGAGATTCTTTACAGCCAGCATGTGTGCGTTAGGAATTGGGCTGTGGATTAATAGGTAGAGTCCATACGATATGTGATTTTTGCGGGCTAATACCACAAACACAATATCGCAATATAAGCAAACTTTCAATAATCCCTCAGATGAGGTTATCAAACATTTGCAATAGAGGCAGAACATTTTAATGCCTAACAATGAATTTTTATTGTCTTAAATGAAACAAAAGCACTGACACAGTAACCTTCATTGGAAATGTAATAATCATAAATCCTCCTGAGCATCTTTTTCTGCATTGTCTTCTTTAATTAATAACATACATGCCAATACTGTGATCGGCCAATATTAGCCAGTCGATGTATCGGTTTGGCCTTAGTATCATCAAAGTCCACCTGTAACGGAGGTTGGACAGTAATGAACTGTCGTGTCATGACGTATTTCCAATTAGAACCAATCACAAGATAGGAGGCGCGACATATCGCCGGGATGAATCTGGATAGCTGGAGCTGGAGATGATGATTTTATGCTGTATGATCTGCTAGAAGTAGAAATACATATGTTGTTTTATTGCTACACTTACAGTAGAAATTGCTTTGAAAACAGATGTTTTCACTATTATACATACATTTTGTTTGTGTTTTTCACCTCCCCTAAACAATTACTTAGATTGTTCCAAGATGGGAGCAAATATTCAGGTGTATTAAATCGTGGGTTTTATTGTTCTGTGACCAAACACAGGCTTTGTGAACTTGTATCACTTTAAGATTTGGTCACTTTGACATTTTGAAGACTTCATCTTACGACAACCCAGCGCGCCGATGATGGAACATCCGAGCGTTTCAGAACATTTCTCAAATCCTCTCTTTCAATGTGACACATCAAACGATAAATTAAAATTTGCGTGATGGTTACTAAATTAGACACTGGATTAGAATGGGAACAATAGCTGCTTGGATTGCTGCCTAGAATGCCGGGAGAAAATATGTTAAGCATTAGATGTTATTGCAATGGTGTGACTGTCATCAAGCTGTGTGACACATCAGCCACTTTCCTTTATCTGCTTCTGTGTTTTTACACATCAACCAGCTTGTTTTCATAAGTGAAGACGGCTCAATGTTTTACCATCAGCTACAACAACACAGGGAAACCGAATATAATCACCTGGACTTTACTGTCATTAGTATCGATCAGGAGCCCCCTTTTTTAAGCCCCCTTTAAGACTTTTTAAGATCCCAGTTGTGCCTTGACTCCACAAGTGACCCTCCACCTCTCAAAGTCTGTCTAAATCTGAGCCAAAGCACAACTTCTATTCATGCCTTGAATTGATATATACTTCCACAGTTTAGCTTCTGTCTACCTTTGTATGAAGTTCATACAGAGTAGATTCATCTTAAAAATCCGCAAATTGAGAAAAGCCTCAGAGCTGAAACGTAGCCAGTGGAGATATTGGAGCTGTCCAGGACCCTTGGCAGGACTCTGATAAAGAAGCAGATTGGCTGCAGGTGGGTTAGCCAGCCCATCTGAATTAGCTGGAAAGGTGACCGAAAGGAGTCGTGCTGCTAATCCGGAAACCTCTGATCAAATTAAAACATGCGAGTGAAAATCTGCGAGTCCGTGGCTTGTTTCCAGTCCGCTGTGAAAAACTCTAAGAGCATATGTCTGCTTTTTGACTGGGAAATCTGTGGTTTATCCTTGTTTACATTGTCCAGGTCGAAAGTTCACCCTTCAAAGGGCATCATAAAAAATGTAACTGCCAGGATATGAAGACAAACTATAGCTGCTCTTAGTCAAAAGCATCAGTACTGACAACTCGGGAAAAATAAACTACTCTTTTAAACAACCTTAAACGTCATTAAAATGTGCTGATTAATTTTGAAAATGTACACGATAAATCTTAAAAATCTGTGAAGCTTGTTATGGACTCGAGCTTGAATTCTTATTGCTATCATTACTTTAACTCACATGTATAATTCAGGGAGGCTCATTGGAAAAATGCAGAGATAATAATTCCTACGCAAACACAAGTCTCGACTGACCAGAATTTAAGATGTTTGTCAAATCTGCATGCTTGTTTCCCATTGGGGAAAGCTCTTCAGTTACTGACTAAGCTCTCCTCGGACTGCGTTGAAAATTCACTGTGCTTTGAACTTATACATTTTAAGAATCACATCACGATGTTGAGGGGAAACTGGCTTTTAGATTGGGGAAAAAAAAAGGCGACAATTTTGTACAGCAGTGATAACAACAAAATAATTAATAGTAACTAATTCTTAATATGTAATAACCTTGTGTAATTAATCTTATAGTCCAGGCCATAGCATCTAAGCTTACAATGAATGTACAAAACAGAGACAGACACACTCTAGTCCCTCTGGGAGGTTATCTTAAAAGCCAAACATGTCTTGTGACTCTTCATGCTCCTGGTTGTTCAAGCACTCTGACAAATGAGTGCTGGTGCCTGAGGAAGAAAGGCGGCAGAGTCAGCTTAGCTGTGACTAAGAATTTGAGGTAAACAAATCCTCCTGTGGCTGCGATTTAGAGCAAAGCCTGTGCTTTTTCTGCTCCCGGTTGCACTGACGCAGACTGTGAAATTAGCTGAAACAAACTGGTGCTGTGAAGGGAAACGAGGGGTCGGCAAACAGAACGGAGCCTCAGTCAAACCGTGTTTGGCCAAGCTCGTTCTTGGCACGTTCCCTCCAAGAAAGAGCCCCAGACAAGACAAGCTCGGTATTAGTCCCTAAAACAACCCTCAATGAGACCTACAGAACTGTAAATCAAACACCGTGTGAATGAACAGGAGCAGAGCAGAGGAAGAAAAGCTGCAGCTGATGAAACGTACGACCACCCACATGAATGCAGGATAATGATGACATTCAATAAAACTGCCAATAACTGAACACCCACAAACGTCACTATAGAGCAAACTGATTGGCTTTTGATTTCTAGTGAGAGCAAACATTAGATTTATCTTTTCATTCATCGCCTCTTTCAACAGGGAGAGTTATTTGCAATCTAGCTGTATTGGCAATAACCTCCAGCAGTATGTATTCCTGCCCTATACCCTGACCTTTAAGAAGCCTCTATAAATTAGCCAGCCCAGAGTTATTCAACACAAGCATTAAAGAGTAATGCCCTGGTGCTCAAGCTCTGAAGCCTTCCTGCTGGGGAAGCTGCGGACGATGTAGACTCTCTTGGGTCACATTTTATTAACCGACAGTGACTTCCTGAGCACCCCTCATCTCACTCATCTCGTAAATGGGAAGTGCTGCGGTAAAAAGTCAATGCAGTTCAATGAGAGAATTATGCTGCTTTGAAAACCATAAATTATGGGGAAAAAAATTCTTTATACAAGTATTTTATGTGTTGTTTCTACCCAACATTTACTATATTTCATCCCTGCTCAATTGTGTGCAATCATAGTTATTTTATGGCGATTTGGGGCCTTAAAGAGAGGTTCGTGGTATGTTCCTGAGACTGACAGCTGCCTCGGGCTATCAGAGAAAGCAGAGGCGGTTCATTCACACTCGTCCCATCTCACTGCCGCCCAGCACATCACATATTTCATATATCACTCCCATTACCGGAGAAGGTGAAATCAGATTGAGTTTCAAGAGTTTCTCAGAGGGACCTATCAAGACAGAAAACTACACCACAGTACTATTGGTCGGATTTTTTTAAGGATAATTTATTAAATTAAATTGTTGCAGGGGTAACTGCAGGGGTAATTTTAAAGTTCAGTTATGTAAAGTGAGCATGTTTGGGCAAAGTTCTATAAAAACATTTGAGATCGTAACTCAAGGGGTCTTAAAAAAAAAAAACTTGGTCGGATTTTTTTAAGGATAATTTATTAAATTAAATTGAATTTGCAGGGGTTGCAGGGGTAATTTTAAAGTTCAGTTATGTAAAGTGAGCATGTTTGGGCAAAGTTCTATAAAAACATTTGAGATCGTAACTCAAGGGGTCTTAAAAAAAAAACAAAAAAAAAACAGACTTCTTCATTTCCGCTAGGCTCTGTATTCAGGCCTTACTGAAATCTACCTGTGACAGTTCTTTTCGTCCAATCACAGGTCATTTCAGAGAGAGAGTGATCCTATATGCTGTTCTACAAAAGGAAGATATGTTCAAAAATGCAGGCTTACTGGTAGTTCCTGGGATCACTAAAGTAATCTGGGAGGCAGAGCCTTCAGCAATCAGGCCTATATTCTCTGGAACCAGCTCCCAGTTAAAGTCCCTGTGGAGGAAACCCTCTCTGTGTTTAAGAGAACGCTTAAAACCTTCCTTTTGGATAAAGCTTATAGTTAGGCCTAGCACACGCCAGCAAATGGTTACGCTGCTGTAGGTCTAGACAGCTGGGGGATTTCCCATGATAAACCGAGCCCCGCTCTTTCTCTACCTCGTTCTTTCGCTACATCTTCTACTCTCTACTCTGTCACGTCCCAGTATTTGTGTTACTAACTTCATCCGTCTGCCTCATCGTCTCTCAGCCACCTGGTGACGTGGGCGTGACGGCTCTGCTAACGCCCTGCTATCCGGTGGAGATGTGACCTTGTGTCTGGGATCATGATCAACTTCACCGATCCTACCCAGCAAAAGACAGGGTGGCCTGGAATCCTGAGCTGGATCACTGTCTGGTTCCTGGACTCTGCTCTTTAATAACATGCTTCTGGACTCAGTTCTCATGTTTTCATATCCATAGACTATAATGATGTCATATTGTCGTGTTCTGTACTTGTGACATCTATTGAACGTCTACCCGTCCCAGGGAGAGGGATCCTCCTCTGTGGTTCTCCCTGAGGTTTCTTCTTTTTCCCTGTCTAGGTTTTTTTGAGTTTTTCCTCACCGGGTTCGAGGGTCTAAGGGTAGAGGGTGTTGTTATGTACAGAATGTAAACCCCTCAGAGGCAAATTGGTATTTGTGATTTTGGGCTATACAAATTAAACTTGATTGCTTGACTGATATGGGTGCACATCCCCATAGATGGTGAAAGGCCGACATGATGCCGGACATCCCAGCTGGAAGAGTTGCTCTTCCAGCATTATCAACAAGTACATACACAACAAAGAGCTAAAAACATGAAAGACAGACATGTCAAAACAACTATCCATGAACCTTCTCAACGGGTCCGCGACTGTGGAGCAGCACAGGGAGAGAAGGGGAGGGTCGGTGGAAGAGACCCAGGCTTTAACCTCAAATTCTGACTTCAGATCATCTGTCATGTTGTGCTACACAAGTCAAACTTCTGTTTCTAATGAAGAAAAGAAAATATATCAAAACAAAAGATTAGTTTGTTCAGTTTGAAAACTTTACAACTCTAACTTTCAAGAAAATTATATAATGCGAACACAATATTATGAGTGGATTAAGCTTTTTCAAAACTTGATATCTTCTATAAGGCTCACAACTAAAAACTTTAATGCAGTTAGTTGCCTTGAAATGTTGATTTTTCGCACCTTTTTCACTTTACTCTGAGTCTGAGACCCCACTCCATAATGATGAGCGTGTCATGCTGAAGTGGATTATGAGTGGCTGATACTTAACAACTGAACGGCTGCCTGGTCTGAGCACGGGTGGCCGAGTGCAGAAGTGCAGGAAGAAGGTGGCACGATAAAAATAATTAACAGCAAACTTTTGCAAGTTAACACTATGCAATATTCCTCCAGTAACTGGGGTCACAGATGTTTGTCTGCACGGCACTCAATCATTGATTTTGATGTTTACTGAAGTTTGTGTGAGCAACATTACTTTTAAGTGCAAAAAGGTTGTCGAGTATGAAAAGTTCAGTGGTTGTGTAGGTGGTGCTAGAAACTACTACTTTAAATTGAGCTGGAAACAGCGTGCGAGTCATCTGCATTTGGTGAAGGGCAGTAAAGAAAGTCTGCGGCCGCTCCTTTGTACATCACTGTCAAAGACTTGGCAGCGAGCAGCAATACACCAGCAATTAATAAATCAACCCTTTTGAATCTGAAATGGACAGGCATGTTAATCCATCAGATATCATCTGAACCCCACCCCCCCGCCATCTCGCCCTGCACGACTCCCATCCTGTACCTTAATTAGCTTATTTTGGAATGACACGACAACAGACTAAATATGAAATGGAAAATGATAAACAGGAGAGGGATAATTTATGTTTCCATGGAGACCACGGACAGATCGTTATTTGTGTTGGGTCGAGCCTCACTTTACCAGATCTGCCAGAATATTAATGCGGTCAATGCATTATTACATTATATATATAAATGCATTAATACATGGAAATTCTACAGTTGAAGCAGTATTATTAACTATGTGTTTTATAAATGAGATCAGATGATGTCGCTGACTGAAGAGGAGAGGTAAAAAATGATTATGTCTTTGATTTATATCTCCTGAAGGTGTTCAGAGACACAAAAACACAGATGCCACCTCATTGTCTCTAAACAGTTGCACAAAACACCCGGCCAACACAGCTCTCCCCTCTCTCCCGCAGCCCTCTGACACCGATTCACCATGTTCTGTCTGTGGCTCCCAAACTTTGGTTATCTCACATGAATTTTACACGAGATGACGGTAGGTTGGGAACAAGATGGCCAAGTTGTGCATAATGTAACAGTAATGTCACATATTCACAGCCAGTGCTCTCAACCATGACACAAAAGGATTGATTATCTCACGAAGGCACCGTTCCGATGACAAATTAGTCAAACAATTGTGATGTCAGACAAAGAACGCTGTTCTCTGAGAATTCCTCGCGCAGTGGTTTTGTGTTATGGACTAGTGACTGACTAGCGTGCTGGACAAGCTGCAGACTGACAGTCGCAGAGGCCAAAGGACAGCCCAAAGGTGCCAGATAATAACATGTAGCTTGCTGTATCAGTGCCACGCCTCATGGCACCAGGGTACCTGCCAGTTTTTATTAATAACGGAGACCAAGTATGAACAAGAGGAGTGTAACGGATCACAAACTCACAGTTTGGCTCCTGTCACTGTTTTTTATCCATGGACTGGATCAGTTTTTGGCTCAGCAAATGTCTCAGCATTTATTAAGTGAAACAACTTTGCCCATAATGATGCACCAAGCCTTTCAAGTTGCACTGCGCTGCTTGTTTTAAAATCCAAGTTGCGTGTGATATTCTACATTATCACGCTTAAGAGTTCAGGGGCCAGGACACCACAAGCCTACGGCCAAATGCTGTCATATGAATCTGATGCGTAACAAAAGTTGAGACGAGCTTGGATGTCAGTGTGCTTTATGATCCATGGTTTTACAGTGTGTGCAGAACCAGGGAGTGATACAGCTGCATCAACTGCTATGTCACATCCAGACTAAACAGCTACACGACAAATGTTGCAAAATTAGGGAAACATTTAATGGGTCATGTTTTCTACACAAAGTCTACACAATAATGGGAAATTTGTGACCAAATGTGAACAATGAGTATAAAATGAAAGTTAGGTTCTGTCGATCTCTTTGGTACTTAGCTGGTACGCCTACTATGTTATTTCTGGAAACTCATGCGGCTTAATAACAGAGGCTCAACGTTCACCCGGGGCTTCAAATTCTACTATATTCGACAGGAGACAACTTCAAGCCCTATCTAAGAGAGAGATTTAAAGATGAGCTGAGCCAGATAGATACTCAACCTCGTCACATACCAACATTTCGTCAGGTGCCCGCTGTCACTTATCCACAAGGTAACCTTTGGCGCTGCCATCCAGTGCAGTAAGCCTGTCCCGACACACAGGTCCCTTTACTGTCGCAAAAGCTCTCCCACCTCCCTGTTTATCTTATCCAGATGCACGAGGACTATATCATGTTGTTTCGGACAGCTTTGCTCGTACCTCATGTGCATCTCTGCCAGGCGAAAAAGGTTAAACCCTCTGTGGCTGGACGAGACGTGACAAGAAGTGAATAACAGACAATCTGGAGATACTCTGTTTAAATGCTCACAATTACTTCCATCGGGAGAAATATTAGAAGAATTAGAAGCTATTATCAGTTTTTGGAAATGCTTGTGACCGTGAACTTGTCATACTTGGAATAGCTCATAGCTGGCATTCCTATTGCCTTACTTCTGAAACATGTCTTGACACAGAATACTTTAGTTTATTATGACACTAGTGAAGACAACCCCCGTCCCTACCTGAAAGCTAGATGCAAAGGTAAGTTGACCCAACTCACAGACACAATCTCTATGTGTGAGGCAATTTTTTCACCAATTTTTCAGGGCTGAGTTGAAGCCCGAGTGCTCGCCATCTCCTGCTGCAGAAAACACCTCAAAAAGAGAACTTTGGGTAAAAAAATAGCACGAGTGCTACAACAGTCTGGCATAACGCTCCCATTATTGCCCCGTCTGTTTTTGCAGCACTCCACTCTTTATCCTCCCAATGTGTGTCATACTTGCACGGGCCATCAGTCATTCTAATGCTGCAAGAGGAAGAGGTTGTCAGAGGAATAAGATGGCTGGAGATGAGATTCATCTTTGGCTAAAATAACGAGCAAATAAAAAACCCTCCCAGATGCTTGAATGCACAGGTTGTGCACATGATAGCTTGTGAGTATGCAGTTATTGCTCAGCTGTGACTGTGTTTTGCTGAAAAAGAGAGGAAAATAGGTTCCCAGGGATGAAATGAATGACAGATTTATGTGGAATAAAATGGCAAAATGGTCTTTGCATTGACACGTACTGCGACTGCCACTGGCCTCAAACACGTGACTGCATATCTAAATAGGTAATAAATACGCTGTAGAGGAACAATACAACTATTTTAAAGGACAGTCTTTCTGTCTCGAGGAGACGGAGGAGCACAGGAGTCTCAAATGAGCTCCTTGACAGACAACTTTCATATAAAAGAGAGCAGCGCTCTGGTGAAACATGGCCCGAGGCGGCACTTAAAGAAATCTGGCAATACTTCACTGTGAAACTGAAGCTCAAAATGTCCAACAAAGCTCCCCCTTCAAATCCTCTCTCAGTGTGAGAGATAAGCATGGTGCAGCTCTTACAGACGACAGTGAAATGCATTATGCTCAAATAAAAAAAGCAAAGGGGTCATCTGGGGTCAACATGTACCATAATACCCATTCTATAAGAGATTCCCCTTTCTGCTCTACATACTCCAGAAATATCAAATTTCCCAGCCACCATGGGAAGAAGAGGGACACAGTAGAGAGAACAGAGCAGAACGTTAGTGTTGATCTGACAGAAGTTCTGTAGTTCATGTTTGTTATCAGAGCCTTGACTACAGAAAATAATTGACCATGATTCAAAATATCCAGTTAAAAGCATCAATGACTAAAACAAGATGTGCACAAGCTTAAAAAAAGAACATTGATAACAATAGTGAAACAGCACACAACAGACTCCACCTTGTTCCGTGATGTCACACATCGGTTTCTGAAACACCTCGTTTCGAGGCTTCTGACGAGAAGGGAGAATTGAGCGGCGGCTCTGACTGAGATGTCCATCTGCACACCAGCACGTGACTCTGTGTTTGCTGTGGTAAGCATTAGCATTATCTCTATTGGCCAAGTCAGGGTGAAGAGTGAGAACGCTAAAAAACAAGCGTAAACATTGTGATCTCCGCGTAATCAGCGACTCTGAAACCCTTCTGGCTCTTCAGCCGATTCCCAGCAACATCTACCACTCGCTGCGTTTTTCCCTGTCAGGGTTGCCTGAAAAGGAAAAACAGTGACGCCAAGAGCACCTTTCTTATAAGCTCAGATGTTTTGTCCACATGCCTGGTGCAGGTTGTGTTCAGGTAAGTGCTTGTTGCAGTCTATGCTGTTAACCCACTGGGAACAACTGAAAAAACATAAACATTACATAAACTCTTAGTCTTGTTTGCTGATGTTTTACAGAAAAGTACATAACTATATATTTTGAATGGTAGATCATTAAAGGCGCAGGAGTATTAAGTGCAAGAGCGGTCAGCATTTTGTCACAAATCTACACTTAAGAGCTATGAATAACGCTTTTTCTCCTGACCTCAGCGTGCATCCTTGCACATAAAGGCTTAATGGTTTGGAAATATCACTTGGAGTCAATTGATGTTAAGCCTTATAAGTGATACAATCTTCGATGAAATTCTAATAAAAAACTGGAAGCCAAAGATGGGATTTTTTTAAAAAAGAGGGTAATATTTGATTCTTTTTGTGAAAGTTCTTTTTGTCCCCTCACAACAAAGAAAAGAGGCAGCTTGCCATCTGTTCTTTCATTTTTAAGCCAACACACATGTTCATTGCAATAACAAAAATGTGAGAGAAAACGGATTAATCCTAAAAAAGTTATTTAATAAGATACTTTTCAGAATTTTCAAATCAAACTGGCCTGCAACCGTCATCCATTCACATTTTCATTACTTTATCTTCAATTTCTAAGAGGCACTTTCACTCAGATTCCTCCACTGACAAACATTAGCCAACTACAGTTTACTGGCATAATAACATCATTTGTTTTTCCACTTTTGCTCATCCTATAATTTGAATCAGAGTGCGAAAAGTGCTAATTCAAACATTTGCAGACGGAGTCGTTTTTGAAGAATTGAGTCCACTGCCACACGAGTGAACATTATAAAGCAATACCCTTCTTTCGACTGCTCGGGATCCCCGCTGCGGAGCGGGGCCGGCGCTGATTCCCTTGGGGTGTTTTTCACTTTGCTAACTGTGGCTCCTTGTCCTCTCGTTTCCCTCGTCTCATCAGAGACAACTGCAGGCAAATTGGTTACAAATTCACTTCTAAAGGAATGCTTTTGTTTTTTCATTGTTCTTTGTAAAATGAATGTGCAACAGAGCCCTAATTTCAGTAAATTGCAGTTTGATTCATAAAGAGCCCCTCTTTCAGGTACGTTTGTCTGTTTTGTTTTCCTTTGTTAGTTTTGCCTCATATTCGCATCAAATTAAGTGTGTAACAGAAGCAGAAAACATATTTGGGGAGGTCTAACCTTATTATTTTTTCATAATGTCCTTCACTGGTTATTAATTACCCCGTGAGTGGGAAATACAGATGGGTGTAAGCTGACATGAATGTGGGATCTTTGTGTTTCAAAGCTCATCACTCAGGCTCTGCTACATTTTCACATTTCCCCAAAATGGGAGCAGTCTCCTGGGGCCGGTGAAGGGGAAATGGGCCCAAGACCTATTTACTGAGCCATAATCCTATCAATAATGAAGCAGCTCTGGCATCTTGGTGAAGACAACTCCTCCCCGCCCACTCTGCTCCTGGATGAAAGCTTTTTGATGTCGAGCGTTCACCCCTGACCATTTTTCTGTTTTATGCTTTGCCACTTAAAGCTGAAAGATGGCTCTTTTGTTCCCGCCACCGCGTTTCGTAGCATCAGAAATGCAGGTTCTCAAAAAAGGAAAGTATGACAGGACCTGACTTCATTGATTGAGGCAATCAGCGAAATTCCCTGCTGCAGCGTTAGGGTTGGAGTGGTGGCTGCGAGCGCTCGATGAGAGCTTGAGCCAAAATGAATTCGGGCTGTGTCTTTATAGAGCGAATCACACCACAAAGAAGAAACAGCATGGGAAAAGGGAGTCGTAAGGAAACATTCAAATCAAAAGAGAACAGAAGCATGACTGCCAGGATTGACATTAAAATGTCATCGCGGCTTATTCCCTCTTTAAATCTGAATCAGATTTGTGCAGGTTTTATGTCTACACGGATCACCTTTTCATTCTTAACCGCCACTGTGAAGGAGTAGTCATCAAAAAGCTTAGTCAAAGGCGTGCACACACACTCCCAGTGACTTAGTTCACCCTCTTCAGTGCCTCTTTGAAATGTGCCCCTGTGCTCCCGAACAAAGGTAATAATGTCCCTCTTCTGCTGCTATCTGGGTCGAATGAGATGAATCAGTCTTTGGGGGAAGAATCAGCGTGTGGATCGCTCTTTTGTCACCAGTGTCAAGACAAAGGTGGTGGCAGGGATGAGTCCGATGTAAATCAAAAGACTCTCAGTTCACCCAAGGAGACAAGGTTCAGACACAATCAGGCCTGGCCATCAGTGACCCTCAATCTCTGAACAATGAGTCATTATGGAGCCCCGAGAGGCCTTAATAGACTGACTGACGATGAACTTGCCAATGTGTGTGTGTCTTTGTGCAGAACACTGGTAAAATGCCGAATGAGTTCAGCAAAAGCAGTGATTCGTGTATTTCATCCTCCCTATGTGCCACAAAAAAAGCTGAAACACGCAGCATTTGACCTGCTGAGTCATATTTGCCTGAGTGGATCTTTTGTAACTGTGCATCTTCATTGTTGAATTCATTGTGGAATGAAGTTCGGTGGTTGTGTACAATTCATTGTTGTCAAGGACAGAGACAAACTACAAAATATTGTACAGATGAAAAACAATTGACACTGCAAAAGATGAGGTCAATTCAGTTTCCCACGTTCCAATATTCATCCCATGCCCTTCATGTATTATCCAGATGTGTAAAGTTCCCTCAGGTCTGGGACACGCCAATCCGATACGCACAACTAGCCATGATGGAGAGACTTCCTGTTTTGTCCCCTCACACGTTGTACATCAGGGCAAAAAAGTGGCACTTGAGCTGCCAAATAGTACGTATGTTCTGCTGTACTTTGAAGGGATGGGATAAAAAACAAAAATCTATTCATTAATGTATCAGAATTTCTTATGGGACAATTTTAAAAAAGGGGTTTTTTTTCCCCAGAATGTTTTTATTGTGGCACAGACAGCAACAAAATTATGTCCTATCTGTATCTGTTTAACTTTCATTTTTCACTGGACTAAAATTCTCTTTAACATCTCAGACTGCTGTGCAAAGCCTCGTACCCCACATGTCTTATCCTGATGCACAGGGTCCTTGGTCCAAGGACCTCGGTTACGTTGGTGATACTTGGATTTCCTGGCTGACAGCTGTATGTGTGTGCGTGTGTGTGTGTGTGTGTTGACCCAACGCTGACCTCCACGCCTCTTGACACCTCGGAAAGTGTATCACTCTAGATTATCTGTTCAACTTCACACAGCAGGTTCATTGATCTTAAATCTCACGCCAGCAAAATCTGGCAACTGTGTGAAAACTGAACCGTGAGGTGTCATAGTCCAAAAGCCATTATATGAGCTCAGCTGCAAGGGGGTGAGTATATACTGACCGAATCCTCATTCTTGAGTGGACTTATATACACTATTAAAGTGCATAATGTCAGCCACTCTGTCATTATCCTAACAACACTTTATTAGAAAAGGCAGCAGGTTGACACAAATTCATGGGTCAACCTTCTGCTTTCCCTTGTTTGGATCAATGGCTGTTTGGAGGCCTAGGGTTCGGATAATGACCTTCCACTGTTACAGCCCGCAACTTTAGCCGCACTCTATAAGCTAGTTGTAAAAGGGCCGTGGAATGGGAACTTCGTCACAAGAACACAGTGACTTCACCTTAGACGTTTAGCATCAGGCATACATCCTCTAGTACGCTAAATGTTAGAATTAAACAGGATGTGATTCTGAGCATATGCACTCTGGCAATTACCAGAGCCACCAAATGTTGTTGGGCTTTAGTACTAATACAATTGTGTGTCAGTAAAAGCAAGAACTGTCAATTGGTAATCCACCACAAAGTCCACAGGAGGTATTGAGCAGAGCAGATAGAAGAACCTGTGAGCAGTTATAGCTTCGCCCAAACTCAGGTTATAAAGACTGACCAGACACTGTCTGCCTACCCTGCCCACACCACTGTGTAGTTGTGTTTGTCGTGGAAACTCCACTAAGAAAGTCTCATTCGGTGCACATCAGATATCCTCTGCTCTTTCACTTGGGTAAACAATGGCAGGGAGATGGAGCCGGTGACTCAGTCCCCGGCAGATGCTGCAGTTCACTGCCGTATAAAAGTTTAATCAAAGGAGCAGCAGGCAGTAGTTAGTATCTCAGGAGACAGGCACAGAGCCACAGACAAGCAGGAAGCTTTGCCAAGAGGTTTCATATCAAATTTAGAAGTCATTAGGATTGCTAATAACAAGCACTGGCCAATGCCATGAGCCCTACTTGACAGAGCGCAGCAAATGAAATGCTCCTCCTCATCTGAAGTCCCACAGGAGAGGCCAGAGAGAGGCCAGAGATTTCCATTGGCTTTTTTAATGTTATTTTTAAATAAAATTAAGCATAATGAAAGATAAACAACCGAGCTGCAGGATGGAGTGCTATTTAATAACCACAGACTTCTTCTCTCCCAAGGTATCTGTCCTCTCTCTATGGACTCTTGTGTCAATACAGACCGCGAAGTGTTTAATCTAGAGCCAGTAAGTCTAATCATAAAGATTAAAATCAGGGAACAGAGTTGCAGCTTTTGAAACTGGATCTTTGCCTTGGTGGAGCTTTGTGGTATTGTAGCCATTTAGAAGATCAGATGGGTTGTTAAAACATGCAAGAATGACTTAGCACAAGGTCGGTCACAATCTTGTGTTTTAGCTTTTATCCTTCTTCACCCATTTCAGAACGTATCCAAACTGCCTCTGCGGGATGTGAAATGTGTGGTCCGAATGGCTGCATTCGCCACCAGTGGGCCACAAATGAGCAAGACAAAGGGCCAATTTAGTTGCTGTGAAACATCCAGCCTATCTGTAAGCGTGGGAGGTGAACTCCCACGTTGCACTCCGAGGGAGCTTTTGATTTAAAAAAAACACAATGTGGAAGAGTGAAATCAGTTCAAAACAGTAAAGTCAGAAATTGTCTAGAAAGACTTTGTGGCTGGGAAAAAAATATTTTTGCTAAACAGGTTTAGACAGTGAATCTGGGAGCTGACTGCCAGAAATAAAGGTCACTGTTTTATCTCTTGCCTTGTGTGTAGGGCTTTTCTCTGAACACCAAACCAAACTTGACTGTTTTAATTCGAGGAACTTTACCTCACCACAAAATAATGCAGTAAATCCACATTTACAGGCAGTCTGTGTCTGTAACACGCGGTTTCTGTTCGTTCATAGCCGAAATACTTATGTACAAGACGGAATTAATAAGGTGACAAAGGGAAAACAGGGGGAAAAAAGTCTGATCAAAGAGATTTCTTTACCAGACAGAAGACATGAAACAGTGAATATTAATCTGTGCAAAAGTTTTGTTTGGAGAATCTTAGAAAACATGTGAATGTAACTCTCAAACCTGGTATTTTAAGCAATAAGTTGATCAAAAAGTCAGCATGACGGTCCAGACACCTTTCACAGAAGCAATCAAGTAAATATGGCTGTGCTTTACAGTATGTTTCTTGTTGAAAAGGTGAGTCTTGTAGTTTTAACTATCAGTCCTTAGATGAAAGAAAGAATAATAATATCGCCAAGTTGCCACCATTAGCACACCTGCGCAGCCCACCTGAGTAACATCTGAAAAAGTCATCGTCAGATTTACAAGAAGGACAAAACAACGCCTCCCTTTAAGGACAAACCATGTCTTTCGCCTCTACTGGTTGTTGTATAGGTCAAAAACATTTTCATCTCCCTGCTATATTTTGTGTTAATGTGTTAATCTTTCAGTTCAGTTTTATTTAGTTATTTGATGTTATGAAAAGCAGGTGTTGCCTCTTGATTGAGCACTGCTAACCACCCTGTCAGACACTATCAATGTTGCATAAACAATGAGTGAAATATTATCCTCCCTGTTTGTCACGATGACCAAAATTACAGTCCATAATACAAATAAACCTCAGGTCCGCCCCGACTAATACGTTTTTATTTGTGTCAGCGCGGTCATCCAACCAGCCTGGCTGCATAATCTGCGATCTTAATAAGACCAAATAGGAGCAATACACTCCGCTAAGTGAGAAAGAGCTAATATGAGGCATAGATTTCCAATGCAATCCATGAAGTCCATCATGAAATAAGTTCTAAAAAGAAAAAGTCTGAAGCATAAAAAGCAGTGCTTTATCAAATGGAATGTTTGTACATTAAGATAGATGTCAGGAGAGCAAAAGATAGATCTGCACTTCCATAATGAGCACCAGGACGGCGGGTGTGTGTTGGGGGGGGGGTTGCACGGACGTGTTTGAGCGTGAAGTGATAGATGATGCAATAACGAATTCGCTTCATTAGTTAAATAGTCCCCGCAGCTCCTCGTGTGTCGTTCGACTGCGGTGTAATTTCAGCAAAAAGTTGACCGGGTGCAATTAAATCCAACTGTCAACACCGAGAGCTGTGCACTCGCGACGGCATGAACGAAACTTCTGTAATTATTTTATCAAAACATTCCTCTCAGCCATCACAGTTCCCCCAGTTTAAAGCCAGTCCTCCTGATTATTCTCAAATAATCACCTGATTTACATAAACTGGGTCATTATAGAGCTTTTGGAGCAGAAGGTATCTGAACAACACAACAAAGACTGCATTTAACCTTCCCCGGAGAGACTTCACATACGTACTTAATGATAAGGCCCATTTAACAGGTGTGCCCAGGGAGGGCTCTATAAAATTACCCATAATGCCTGTGTGATTACCCTATACGTTATGTTCCAGTAGCTCCTGAAAGTGATGCTAATTGCGAAATAGTAGCTGAGTAATTCTGTTTGTGAGGCTGCTTTTTTGAAAGCCATCACATTTAAAATCCATTAAGACAAAACGGAGCAGAAAACATGGCGATCTGCGTTCCGAATGATCAAAAATAGCCGTGTACCTCTACGAATTAAGCACAACAGAACGTCCATTTGAATTTCACTACCTATATACAATGAGCCTGTTACTATTGTTTGGGCACTTTTCTATGTGATGGATATTACAGAGCTTTATTGAGCTTTCTTCCTGTTTAACACTTTAATGTATAGAAAATGAAAGGTCTTATACTATTTGAGGACATGGGGCCTCATAATACTAGTTAGTACTCACAATTTCCCTTTTATTTTCTTTTTAACCAAATGAGATTTAAAAAAATTATATATTTTTTTTTCACTATCTCTCAGCCAAAAATACTGTAATTTTCTTCTTTTTTTTTAAGAGTTAATTTAATTAAAGAATCCCTTTTCACTTGTGAAGTTGGGAGGTTCTAAACTTTTCAAACTGCAAAACAAAAGACATTCTCTGTAAATGAGAAACTATCTTTTTGTTTAACAATAAAGGCTCTGCATGTAATTTTTTTCTTGA
The DNA here is from genome assembly GCA_001698575.1 of Mola mola. Classification (NCBI taxonomy): domain Eukaryota; kingdom Metazoa; phylum Chordata; class Actinopteri; order Tetraodontiformes; family Molidae; genus Mola; species Mola mola. The sequence goes on along the minus strand of KV751372.1, from coordinate 2,291,850 downwards.
AAATTGTTTCTTTTTTAAATAAATAGGCAGTATAAAGGTAGACACTGAGACATTCGTTATGTCCTCTGCTTTGTCACACAAAACTACAAAATTAAATATCCTTTATACATCTGAACAACCTTCGAGTTTGTTTCTCAGTAAAACACTGGTATGGCAGTCTGGCAACAGTTTGGGCGTGATGGGACGGAGGATTTGGGCTCCAAGCTGTTGACCTGCAGCCAAAAAGCCTTCATTTTCAACAACGGAAAACAGCCTCATTTCTTTTGCCACCAATGCACCGATGTAGCTTGTGATATCTGCGAGCGAGTCTGCAAATCCACTCGTCACTGTGGTTTGGCCTTAAAAAAGTGTTTGGTGTTTTTTGACGTAGACAGATCTGACTGGAGCTTCTTGCTGCAGCGCCAGTTTACATGATAAATCATTTTTGTTGTTCTATTTTTGTAGGTCAATACCTTCTCGCAATATTTGCACACCATTTTTGTCTTGTAGTTTCTCATCCTGGCCGCCGCCATGTTTGTTTCAGTCACAACTTCCCTCTGCTACCGTCATGTAAAGCAGCGCCTTCTGCTGTTTAAAATGCATATCGCAATTCAGTTTTCCACCGGCTCACAGTGCATCAATGCATTCCTACTGATGGGTGCAGACTTCCTTACCAAACACAGCTAATGAACAGTGTAAGTAACCATGAACGATGCTGTAAGACACTCATTAGAATAAGGCAAGGCGAGAGTTCACTTCACTTTCAGGCTGAACACATCATGTGAAGTCAGAAATGTTACAACGTCGATCAGGACAGGGATGGCCAGTTAAAGGTAGTTGAAGCATTTTGTATAAAGGTAATGACTTAAATCTAAAAACATAGATGGTAGAAACTGTGGACACGTTGGCAGAAATGTCTTCCATGCTGACTCACATTTCTGCTCTATATCTCATTTCACACATCAAATGAGAATCTACCAGCTAAATATTCATGTGAAACCAAGCAGTTATTTTAAATATTTGTTTACTGTCATGAGTCAGACTTTCAGAGTTGCATTATTTATTTTGACATTTTCCTTCGTTTGTAAAATAATGCAACAACATCAACTCAGACTGGACATTTTATGTGGTGGATTATGGGACACATCACTACAGGCTGAAACTGCCAAACAACATTAGAGGCCATGGTGGTGAATAAACATTTCCATTCTCTCTCACAACAAAGATCTGTTCTTGTTAATGAGGAAAAAAAACAAAAATCATGCCTCGAACACACTGTGGGCGGCAAAGCTCGCCCTCCCCCTATCAACAAAATACTTTGTGTCATCCTAAGACACAATAAAGGACAATCTCTTCCCCCACACGGACTGTGTGGCCTTCTCAATGCGCACCTGCATGGTTTAAGTTTGTGCGTAACAGAGCAAAAAGGCGTGTGTGAAGTGGAACAGATCGGAGTGGTGCCGTGAAGAATGAATACAATCGGACCCAGGCGCATCACAGGGCTCGCCACGCCGATAAAGCCGGGCCAATCACAGTGAAGCATGACGGTGGCAGCTCAGCAAAGGTTGGGATGGACTCTCCAGGTTGACTGGAAGAAGCGGGCGGTGCAACATGAGCACACACCACCACCGGTCTGCAGCCGGAGGCAGAGGGTGTGGATCATTATTATTTTATCAAGTTTTGATATAAACCATGAAAAATGCTGATGAAGACACCTCAGTGCAGTTTTAAATCTCCAATTTTTTGATTCATAATTGATCAAAACAGCATTTTCGCTGTACTGCATTCTAAGAGTAAAGCATTGAACGCCAATTACGGTAAAAATATCGTTGGAAGGAGGCAATCACACACAGGATTGATTGACAGCTATGAACTGATATCTGCATAAACAGCAGAGTAGCGAGATGGAGCCGATGTCAATGGAACACGATTTGCTAAAGGTAAACACCTTGGACGACTCCGCGTAATGACTCCGCACTCAGGCGCTTCTCAAAACAGAGGCCACAGATGTGTCAATATATTTGTCCTGTTGCCGTCTGTTTATTGCAGGGATTTGATAAACAAGCTTTTTCATACAGTGCGGCAGCTGTGGACAACAGATACTGTCAGAATCCATCATGTTAATTGACAAATAAATGTAGGGGGACTTATTGATGTGCCAGCATCAACCACGTTACACAGAAATTTGTGATTAATACAGGGGTTTAACGGCATCTTAAGCATTGTGCTGTTGCAGGATGTTTGCTGCTGCACACTGATGTTGAAAAAACTGAGCTTCTCAGCACAACATCAAAGACGCGCTTCCGATCAAAACACGAAACAACATGCACACATAAAACAAATGAGGTCACAAAGGTGTGGAAGCCTGTTTACACTTAGCTGGCTGGCTTATTAGAACACGCTATCTAATGTGCAATGCATCATACTAAAGGATAACTAATTGCACTCCTGAATTATTCGAATACATATGAAATAATTCAAAGCTTTATGGACGATGGAACCCAAGTTTTAATACAGCTCCGCCTTCAAAGACTCAAAGTTGTCACCTCTACCTCAGGCCTTCATGGCATTATGGAACTGTTTGTTCTGTAGGGTTATCAAGAAAGGCGTGAGCGTGATCACATGAGTACTTTTGTTGACATCATTATTTGAGCAAGGTTTCACAACTCATGTACCTCTGCACTGCATACATGTTGTTTCTGGCTCAGTTTTGCTTACGGGCCAGAAAAGTGATGACGGAAATGACACGTCGGTGAACGACAGCTACGATAGCAGTGGGGCGGAACTAACGCCCAATTAGCAGCGTGTGGACGAGATGGCCGTTACTTCGGACCCGTGCACCGTTCTGACCATGCAATCTTATGTTACCGCCCCTTGTCATTTATTTCAGAACTGGGAATGCACAGCAGACTGCGTTAAAGGGGAGGGGCTTGTTAGAGAAAGTGAGTTTGAAGTTGCACCCGGTTTATATTGTTGGCTTTTTATTTACATCAATGTGAGAGGATCATAAACTCATGTGGTCTGGGAGACTTTTTTTTTGTTTGGTGAAACTATATGTTTTGAATGCAATCACTTTTTTGTGGATAAGGTAATGCAAGTACTTGAATATTGAAATTACTAAAATATGCATCGTTATTATCAAACAGCTTAATAAGGAGGGTTTTTCCGTATAAACACTAAATATTACTGTTCAGAGTTACGATACAAAAATAATCCCTCTAATCATCTTTAATGTCTCAGCGGAAGTGTCTGCTGGTCTGTTACAGTGTTACAGTCTGCTACACTCCGTCCTTATTTTCTCATCAACTCTGGTAGGGACATTTCTAGGAGTCGACCTTCGGCTGGAGTGTGTGTCACTCCCAGACAGCGCACAGAGGGCAGGACATCAGAAATTGGTCGATACCTGGCTGGTATAAGAAACAACGATACTGGATGAGACAATGCTGGAAAATGCAGGTATTTCGAGGCTAAATTTCTAGCAGACAAATGTTGCAAAGTTTGGAGAATTTGCGGTGGCTTTTCTTGTGCTGGCGAGCACTGAAGCAAAGGATGGTGACGAATATCGACAGGGAGCTGACCTGCTCTCTGATGGACAGGTATGTGCTAGCGGATAGCCAAATTAGCTTGCTAAAGTATCGGCATTTCTATACCTTTGGGGCAAGTTAATGTGGCAGTTTGCTCAAACAGACCCACGTACACCAGAAGAATGAGTGACAAAGAATGCGTCCATATTTTTAATTTACATAGTCAAAAGGTTTAATCGCATAATTTGGGTTTTATAAAGAGCTGCTTCCCTTACAAAAGAACTGGCCATTCGTCTGCATGCACATATGTTTCTCCTCTGCCTCCAGAAAAAAAGATAGAATTTCAATTTAAATGCCTTCTGCTCATCCTTCAGATCCAGACATCTGATCCACTTAGCCGGAAAGTTAATTTTAATTCCTATGTCCCATAGAGAGGGCGAAGAGTCCCTCCTTGCCTGGTAGAGCTCAGAGATAATATCACAGGTGGCTCGAGCAGCAGGGGAGCCCCAAATCTCTATTATCAGCCCGAGGGGAGAGGCATTGGAAGGAGGAGGCAGAGGAGACCGCAATATGGTGAGTTTAGTTTCACCTGGCCTCACAGTTTGACCTCTGGACCATGTGTCATCTCCTCCAGAAGAGCTTGAAAATAATTAAGGAGCAAGCGTCTTCTGAATGGGAAGTAGATTTAAATAATGACATGCATGTTAAGAGTTCACAAGTGGAAGGGACTTGTGAAATACTGGGTCAAACGGTCACCAGACACAAAAAACACTGACGGCGATACAAGTCGTAATTGGCTTCTTTTGGCAGTGCACTTGACTGAAAAAAACCTCTCTGTTGCATTTTAAATAAGAAGATGCCTAAACGTGACAGATCAACAATTAAAAAAAAAAAAAAACAAAAAAAAGTAATCAGGGCTTAATTAATGGCATACAACAACATTATGTAACTATTTAACTTAAAATTGAAGCTTCAAAATCATTGTGATGGAACAATGACTTTCACTATGTAAATTGGCTCCTGGGGTACAAACCACCAACTTTGTCATCAAAAATGGCTTAAAAATGGCTTGAAAATGGCTTACACTTAACAAAACAGGTTTGTTTTTTTTTTTGTTTACTCTGGATCTCTTTTAGGCCCCATGACAAGACTTGCTTTTGGTTGTTTGCTTGACCATTGCAGAACAAAAGACTGCAGGACAGTTGCTGAGATCAACATTTTGCTGTTGGAGAAAGTGATGTGAAGGTTAGTCCATTACTGTAGTGGTGCAATATTGCATAAACTGCTTTTTTGTGGCTTAAATGCAGTTGCTTTGTATCTAAATTGCTCTGAATTGATATGTTCAGTCAATCTTGATTGAGAAGTGCAATATAGGCTAAATATTATCAATGCTTTAACTGTCGGCAGAAACACAGTGAACTTAAAATTGACATATTAGGATTAACATGAGCGTTCAGTCCGTCTGGTCACCTGATGAATACCTGATAGCAGTCAAACACTGGAAAACCGTTACCTGCTAAGGCTGAAAACTACAAAGGCAAGGTTATAATCTTAAACAAAGTTATTAAGCCTCCTCTTCAATCTGTATCTACATTTTCACTTGTCACGGGTACTGGAACATGGTCTTCTGTTACTCAGATGTTCACCTGGGTGAGCCATAGGTAATGGCCAGCAGGTATGAGCTGTGCATGGACAGTCCATCCACCACAGAGAGCAGACAGGAAGTGAGGTCGTGGCAGAGGGACTGCAGAGAATGTGCAGGTAGCAGTAATGTAGAAAACAGGACTCAGCTCTGTTTTTCAGTTTTTTCAGTGACTTAGTCTCTTCTGCAACAATCTGTATAAATATGAACGCTATAGCATGTGAATGGAAGCACATATTGTAGAATAGAAGTTCTAATTTCCACATAAACCTCAGTGGTATGAACATTTGGACAGAAGGCGTACGTCATGCTTCCGTTCCATTCAGGGATTAAACATTCAAATTGGAAAAGCTACTGGCATCATGCCGAAAAGCTGCTGGTGATTATTTAGTAAGTCAAAAAACTAATATAAATTCCCTTACGTCCCTAAACGAGAGCAAATGGAGAAAAGTGTGTAAAGAAACCGTGAAACCGCCCAGTCAGTGTTTGTGGTAAACTCTTTGTTCGAGGTTAGTTAATCATGTTAGTGAGGAAGTGTTGTTAATGGAAGTTAATCAAAAATGAGTCATAGTGTAACAATTTCGCTGTGAAAATGGACGATCTTACAATAAAGCCCCCCTCAGTCATTGATTAAACCCTTAAAAACTAATTTCTGTTCCTCTGAATTACATATTCAGTTACACCATATGACATCAAGGTCTTTAGGATCTAAAAATGTGCTATTTTAGCCCCCCACCCCTGTCTCAGCTAACCACTGACACCCTCACCTGCAGCCAGAGCCAGACAGAGCTTACCCGCTCTTTTAACTAGTCTACTATACGCTGCACAGTGTCAAGTTCTCACATTGAAGTAATTCAGACATACATGTTGGAACCAGAGCAGGAAGTAGAGGAGGAGTTACTTGTACAAGGTCGCCTATAGGTATATGTATCAGAATGATGAGTTTCATTTCTTTAATGTTAAGCC
>KV751372.1:2258740-2272799 GCA_001698575.1 Mola mola | reverse complement strand
CTGAAGATCAAAATTGCTCTGAAAACTCTGACGAGCGACACAGCATTTCAGGGCGCAGCTCCTTCATCCCGCTCGCTCACTTCACCGCATTTTTATTCACTGAGCGAGCGTGCATGCCGAAACCCTCTCAAAGTTCAAGTAACCAAAACAATTCGAATGCCACGCTTTTTTGAAGCCCAACTCAAGCAAACACCCTTCCATTATCCTCGTAAATGGGAGCTATGTCACTTTTGCCTCCCTCAACAAGCTAAAGTTGGCCAAAATTCTTGTATTCTGCCCCATATGATAAGTATTGGCATACGCAGAAACAAAACTGTTACTGGCACACAATAACAATCAATAACAATCAGCCTCAAATCATTTAATTACGAGGCCCCAGCTAAACATATATTCAAGCCGTCATCGTCTGCAAATGGGCGAATCTGCCATGGCTTATTAAACAATTCAAATTAATAGTTAAAATGTTCCTTCCTTTCTTTCAAATCTTATCTGGAGCCACCATATTTCTATGGAATGTGAAAGGAGTAAACATAGACACTAAGTTTATGGACATACATTGCATCAATTCCCCAAACAACTTTACTGAGGTACCACAGAGACACCTTATAAATGTAGAAATAATCATAGAATATTTACTCTAAGAGCAAAATGTGTGTGCATAAGCCAACAAGAGGAAGGTACAACATCGGATTCTCCTTCCCTGGTTTTCCTCCCTCCCTTCCTCCCTACTTTACTCCCTCTCTTCCTCCTTCCTTCCTCCCTCCCTCCTGACCTCAGACCTGACATGAATCATCTCTAAAGATCCGGTGACGCTGTGCACAGCTTGAGAAGCTTGAATTTTCTTTTTCATTGTGCTCATTCAGCACAGTGTAGATGCTCTTCTCACTCACTGATTATACCCAGTCTCACACACACACACACACGCTTAGTGATGCTGTAACTTAGGAACCACAAATACACAAAAATTAAACAATCACAGCAGTTGCTCAAATCCACATTTTTGAAACTCAGCTGATGCTGAGAAAACCAATTACTGAGGTGAATCATCAGTGTGTTACACTCTAATTCTTCCTTCCTTCCCCAGTAAGGTCTGCAGAACACGATGATGTCACAGTTGACCTTTGATATTAATGGGCTCACCCATCTATAAATATCAAACAACAATATCCACTGGATGATACAAATCCTTTTTCTCTCTCTGATGTCCTTCTGCTGCTCTGCATGAAGACAAGTCCCGATCGTTTACTTGACCCAGAAGCAACCACAAGCTGATGCCAACCATAGCAGGCTAACTGTCATCACACAGTTACTGCGAGCTCGGTTCGCCACGCTGAGGTCCCATCAGATGACTGCACCAACACCAAGCTTGTTCTCTCTGAAGACCCCAACAGAGCTGAAAATATCTGAAAAACACTATGTCCCTTTTAACATTTGACCAAAGAGCACCTCTCAATGAGGAGCCAGCTAACACTATTGGCTACTTTATCAACACTATCTGTTCCATACTAAACAATTGTAAAATTCTATCTTTGACTTTTTGACTTCAGCTATCATTCAAATAGAGTTGAGAGAGATTATAGTCTATTAAAAGCAGCATTTAAGCTGAGAACAGGCACAAACAAGACTCAACCAGCAACCGGCCTTCAAAAGAATATGACAGCATATTACAGATAGCACATATGATTAAGGTGTTTAAACAACCCAAATGGAAATGAAACATTCATTGATTGACTGCAGGGACCACACACACACACACACACACACACACACACACACAAAAGATAAATACTGTGGTTTGCAAATGTGACTGAAAAGCATTTAACGGAGAAGGTGATATTTCCAGAGTATTTAAAGTACCGATCCAAAAACAAAATGTCACTTGATGACATTACATGCTAGATTTCCAACCAAACACAGCAAAGGCATCTGATCAAAACTTCAAAGGAAATGTGCAGTAGGAGCTCTTAAAGCGAACACTTCAGGGGATGATAAACACTCAAATTATTATTCAGGGTACAAAAGGAGTTAAACTACGCCAATGCATTTATCTGTACTAAAAATAAAGCAGATAAAGAATTAATTCATCCTTCCTGCAGCAACTTGTTTAGTGGCGTTCTGCATATTGTAAATGGTCGTGGATAAGCTGTTTCAGATTTTAATCACCCTTTAGCACACCTTTCCAAGTGTGATCTGTGAAAAAAAAAAAAAAAAAATAAATCTTTTGTACGCGTTTCAGAGAGCTGAGGGGGAAATTGGATGCTGTCCTGTTACCTGAAAGTCAACACTGTTAGTGCCAGCAACTGCAGACTGAGTCTGCAGCAAAGATGGATTTATGCAAAGCACATCTTCAGAGTTAGATTCTCCTGCACATTCAAATCATTTATTCAGATGCACAATGATTTAATAAGGTTCTTTCCTGGTTCTTCTTTTTTTTTGTTATTTGGTTATACGGCTTTTCAGGCTTGACAGCACATTTTCCAGCCCTCTCAGGACAGTCCTGCTGCGAGTGGAGGAGTTCGGGCTACTTTCCTGGCTCCGAACCGCAGCATACCTTCAGCCTGGTGGAGCTTATTAATTAATCACATAACTGTGTTCTATAACCTGGGGATTACAGCAAGCATGAGTCTCATAACCATCTGTGCACTTCTTAAACCTGCCGGCAGTCAGACTCTTTGGCTCAGCCTGAAACATACGACTGAACGGTACAGAAAGGCGGTCTGTATTTATTCTTTCAAGAGCGGCGCGCAGTCGACCTGCACTAGAAACTATGTTTAATTCATATGGGATAGTTTGCTCCCCACCTGCTGTGGCAGTGGTTTTGAGCTTGTCATCAAATTTGATCTGTCAGTCAAACAACAAGTGCCTCAGTAACTGCTGCAGTGGCAGCAGATGGATGTCTACGAGCTGCATTTTCACTTCTTTACTGTCGGTTTTCAGATCACGCATATTTTGCTGTGTTTGTTTTGCATTTTGCACACCAGGTTGAGGTTTACACATCTAAAGCTACTTTACTGCAAGTTTACAATCAGCCAATTAAGCAAACCTGGACAACACTGAAATCTAACGTCAGGCAAAGATGTGAAATAAAAAATGACAGCAGTTATTCACCTCACTTCCTGAGTGTGGTTAGAAGAAACGATGATGCAGAAGCGCGGTGACCCTGTCCGAACCTTTTTGGAGCACGCTGCCGCCTCCCAACAGGAAAGTAAAATCGCTGGCCGGGCCAGCATTGATTGTCGCACGTGTAAAACGTCACACTAGACTCCGACGCTGCTGTGACGCACCCATCCCTCCGTTTTGATTATGGAACCCCGGCCTGCTATCTTAAAATCCCACAGTGGGACACATTTTGACACATTCTGTGTCATCAAAGGGGGACACAGAGAGGCACAGTCTCTGTGTTAAAGGCGCTTAAATGTGCAGGAAACAAAAGTTCCATAATCAGCTCGTTTTTCATTAGTGCCTCTAAACCAAACCCTCCATTGCTGTGCTTTCTGCTACGTTGGACCTTCACAGTGTTCTTCTCCTCTCCCCTGGAGCAAAGAGCATCTGCTGAGAGGAGATAATTTACATGTGCAGTGCAATGTTAGCGTGGACATGTTGATCTTCATATCCCACACTCACATATGGGTACCTCACTGGCTATTTCTTCCCAATAACTTACTCATACAGAGGAGACTGAACATCTTTTCATGTGTCAAAAGGGGTTAAAAAAGCTCATTTCAAATCGGCTCCAAAATTTGAGGCTCAGTAATACTTTAAAGCTGGTCTTTTTCACATCAGTAAGTGCCCTTGGGGAACCAATTAAAAATTATATGAATGATATTACTTTTCCCCACTGCACACACAATACCTCTTCACAGGCCATCTGGTTTTATGGATTGATCTAAGAACGCGGGAAATAAAGGAGGATTAATCTGCCCGCTATTATTAAATGCAGAAGCCGCAGCTCTTTGTTACTGTCACGTCGTATAACTTTATAAAAACATGTCAACAGCACAAAACTAGAAAGACCTTTTCAAGCGGGAGTCACATAAGATGTCCTCGAAGCGGAATACCGCCACTGGGAGGGGAGGTCAGAGCTCGCCATTGTGTAACAGCGAGTTACAACGGCAAGTTCACAGAGGTCAGCCTGCCTCCCCATTCCCTGGGAATAAAATTTAATTAATCCATTAGCCATCGCGAGATTCAATTTGGGAATCCTGGAAATGAAGAAAGCATCTTTAAAGCCACGAACAGTACGGCAGTGGGATGATGGATTAGAGTCCCATTACTCGCAATTTGTTATTCAATAAATCATTAATGGTCTCTATGAATAGTAAGGCTGATGGACAGAGCTAGAGAGAGAGGGAGCAGAGAGCTGCGTTGCTGATGCATCAAAAATCTGTGCGCGCGCCGGCCAGAGCAGCCATGCATACTCCACAATGCAATGCATAATGTATAGCTTTCGGGTGTTGACTCGCCACTGTATCATAGCCTCATGACAGCTTTTCAGTTCCGAAATGGGCTCTTCCAATCACTCAATCTGTTCGTTAATAAAGAGCGCTGAGTGTTTCCGCAATGAAGACGAGCGAACGCAGGCATGCTGACTCGGCAGTGAAAACAAAACCAAAAAAGTCCACAAATGACCCCTTGTGGTTGTAGATTTCACTGCAATCTGCAAAACAAAAACCAGCGGAGGACGTTAACATCCCCCCCGTCTCACCTACAAACGTAGCAATACTGGCTCCCCAACAAGGTTTGAAAGCTCAGGTTATAAATACAGGCAACCCAAATATCAGATTCATGTCCGCATGCAGCTCAAACTAAAACAGAGCAGGTAAACAAAGTGGCATCTTGTGAAAGTCTTTCTCTGCCAACCAACCCATCTGTTCCCTGTATTTTTTGAAAGGAAACCAGAAGGGGACAGTTTTAAGAAAGGATTAATTCAGCATCAACCACTTTAGCTTTTTTACCTGAACTGGATGCTACATCTTTTGCTAATGTATGGCTAATTCTACTTCCTGTTTGCTCCTCCTGTCTTGTCGTGATTTACGTTTCCCGCCTTGTGTTTACCTTCATGTGTTTCACCTGCGCTCGATTAGCCGTCCTGCCCCCATATATCCGATTATCTCCACCCTCCTCGTGTAATTACGCGAGGAGGGTTGGCTCTACTTGACTTTCTTGCCATTGTCCCTGTTTGTCCTTGTGAGTTCCTGCTGTTATTTTGAATTTGGTATGCCTCCTAGTGTTTGGGACTTTTGACCTTTTGGATTTTAGCCTTTACCCTTTTATTTTTTTTGGATGGCTTGTTTCTTTCTGGGCTGTTTTCATGGATATGACCTTTGCCTGCCGCTGGACCTGCAAGCTTTGCCTGCCGCAATAAAATTAACCCAATAAAAACTACATTCCTCTCTGCCACCTTGGTCTGCGCATTTGGGACCAAACTCTAGTCTCCAGCCTTCCCTGGCACAATTCATGACACTAATCTGCCGAGATATTTATTCATGTGTTACTCTAAGACACGAACGCTGAGGAAAAGGGTTGGTTGGACAGTTTCTGAAAGCTTTCCCAGCATCGGGAGAGCAAATATCCTACATACAAAGATGGGTGTGAATGTGTCAGTTTCATATGAATATATTGATTAAATTTGAATCTGAGCTTAAAGGTCCAAGATATCTAGTCCCACATGTTGGATGAATAATGTAGCACGTACAACATGACTGTTCTGAGGTTCAGCCCATAAAACAGGAACCGAGGGCGAAAGGTTTTCCGCAGAAATGAAGTACTGCAGGTTTAATGTTTATCATCTACACTTTAATGATGAAAAATTAATGAATGTTCTAGTGCAATATCTGTCCTCTCCATCACTCTTCCCCTGATGCGCCTGCTGTGGGAGGCGACTTGTCACCCTGGAAAGCCTGTTACGGTCCTTACAACCTTAGACAGAAAGCCCAGCTGTGACTTCCACCAATCCGCTCCAATTTCATTCATCTGTGTGCGCTGACTCTCACAAGACTGTCGTGAGAAACGTCCTCTCTCTGCTCAAAACAGAGGAAATTTAACACCACTGTAAATAAAACATTTACATTAATCAAACTGAGTGGCCGAGATGAGAGATTGGGGCCAAGGGAACCATTAACGAGGTGGGCCGAGGCTGGCAGACATCACAAAGCGAACGGACTTGGGTCGAACCAGCCAGGTGAAACTGGGCCACGGAGACAAAGGCATGTGAGAGTCCCACTATATGTCTCAGGAAATATAGCTCACTATAGTTACTGGAGGTCAATGCAAAGCTGTTTAAATCACGGTGCGGTTACTTTTGTCAGTGGATTCACTCACACTCTTAAGGGTGGAGAACAGTTGAGCGTCGGCTCTACGCGGACCTTGCTACACAGCCTACTCTCAGGGCCTACATCGTCATTATTTGTGTGCACTGACGTGTGTCCTTCACTCTACGAAAATACTAGCTGGCGGCGGGAGCTAATTTCTTCTTCCTGTAATTGTTCCTGTCCTTGTAAACAGGAACGGCGACGGAAATGCAGCATATCTCTCTTTACTTTAATGGAAAACAACGAACAGAGGTTCTTCCACTTCATCTCCACCAACGTTAGCAGACATTTCTGTTGGGGCGGTTCAGGTCGGGCTACAGCGTAGGTACAACACTGAAGTTTAAGTCTTGCTTTAAACGGACAGCTGTGGACATCAGACTGAAAAACTGATGCCACGTGTTCATCCACTGATGACGAAATGCACATCACACAAACACTAGCAGTCCGTTGTACGCCAACAAACTGATGTCACATCGTCATTCAGATTCAGATTCAGAATACTTTATTTATCCCCGAGGGAAATTGTTACTTTACAGTTGCTCCTTGTAAGCATAGAAGTGAAAAAAAATAAAAATATATATTTTTTTTTTTATAAAAGGAGTATGTACATTAATAAAAAGAGTATATACAAGAGTATATCCAGTATACAGTATACAGGAAATTTCTTCATCTCTTCAGTCACACAGCACCATCTTTGTCATGATGTGGACATAAAGGATGGACGCTGGGTTGACCCGACAAGAGACGCAAGCGATAACTTCAGTGAGTTAGTCCAAACCACATTTCTTCTCACGCCTGAATATTTTTTAAGGATAATTATTGTACCCAGAGAGTTTTGGGCGGTGGCAAAGCATTTTTCATACATCCAGCTTTTCAGGAGTGCATAATCTCCGTTTTTATTAGGTAGCATAGCTGCAGCTTCAGGGGTTTTAGCACTTAATCATCATGGATGCTACTTGGAATTGATTAAAACTAAAAGCTGGTTGACAGTTTGCGCTTAGTGAAATAACTATGTAGCCTCAGTATAACAAGACACGTTACACATGCAATCCTTCGTTATTTCAGTCAACATTAAGCACAGAAAGTCACATCATACACAGGGGATCCAGGTCTTTGAGTTTTTCACAGGTCTTTCCATCAGCTGGTTAATAAAACCTGCACTGATAAGCTCCTGCATCACTGCACCGCTGGAATCCGCCAGCCTTTATTAACTTAATTTTAAACTGAGAAATGGTTTCACATTGGCGCTCCGGCCTTGTCGCTACCTTTCTCCTTCAGGCGTTAATAGTGGGATGGCCAAGGGATAAGACCCCAAACACTGTTTGAGAGAATGGAAGAGAGTATCGTTCATATCAGGCTGGACAGACTCACTCACTTTCTCAAGCCTTTGTATGAAAATGTGTCTGCAGTGGCGCTCCTTTACTCCCTCCCTCCCTCCATCCCCCTTTCCTTCCCCTCTTCCTCCCCGCAGCCTTCCAGACAGATAAATGGGAGGGAGTCAGCCTGAATGAGGTTTTCTCGAATGATCCCACTTCCACACCAGCAAACCAATTACCATGACTAAGATAAACCCCTCCAGCACCCCTTCAAACACTCTGCAACCTCCCCTCTTTTCCAGGCACAGAGAGTCAGCCATTGTTGCTGCTCTGCTTTTTTTTGTCAGCCTTTAAACACTTTTCTACCTCTCCAACATGACACCAAGGCACACATAAGCACATGCCGCGTAACAGAGTGGAATTTCCTAAAAAAGAAAAAAAATTACATTTCCATTCAGCCACTTGATTAGCATTTTTCTCTCGATCTTAAAACGGAGAAATGTCACAGTCGTGCCTGTGGGCTATAAGGCTCAGCGCTGTGTGATGACTCCGTCTTGTTTTGGTGCTAAACTTGGGGGCAGGGACCAAAGCAGCCTTTGATTTATTCGTCTTGCCAGCCTGCTACTAACTTCATGATTAATATCCTGTTGCACGTTTCCTGTCTCTACGCAGGCTTTAAAAAATATATATATGGTGGTTAAAATGGATCGAGCGATTTTCATGTCTAATACAGAGGAGACAAAAATAACTGGAAGCCAATTCTACTAAGGTTTCTTGGGTTTTTTTGGTTTCAGGACAACTCCATTCATGCAAAGCTAGTTTGGAGCCATCATCAAACCCCAATAATACAACAGGCGACTGCAATGATCGTGACAACAACATCATAATTTGCTCATCTATGAGTGTTCATAGACAAAAGGTTTAGTTTATGGGAGCCATGGGGCCTCTGCCAGGCTGGTGCGTGTTGCTGCGCTGTATTCATGTTCCTGTTACAGCTTGAGGTGAGGAAAAAAGACCCGCCGGGTGGAGAGGAGGCTCCCTTTTCCCTGCCACCACGCTGGAAATGTTTGATTTTTATTAATATCCCAGCATGGTGTAGGCTGTAAAGTCATGCTGCTTTTCCTTATAGATTATTCATTCAGGAATTTTCACACTTGATTCACCAAACCACTGGAACGCAGTGTTGATGATTGGGGGGGGGGGTTACATCCCCTAGGAACTACAAACAGCCACAACAAATTATAGTAACTGAAAACTGGCCCCTAAATGTCAAAAATCCTGCTCCAAATCAAAATGATGGATGGATGAACGAAGCGCAGACAAACCAGCAGCGTGACCCTTCGGCCCTACTATTAGCAGGTCAACAAGAACAAGAAACCTCACGTGATGTAGAAAGAGGAGCTACACATTCAGCATCAGCACAACATGAACAAAGCGCAATGGTATAATACTAGACCTAACCGTGATCCTCTGGCCGAGGGCACATCCAGTTAAAAACAATCGGATCTCACTAACAACGACCGCTCGCTGTAGTGCAGCCAGTGAAAGGTGCCCCTGCCTCTTGGCAGGGTTACAGCTGCTCACAGTACCGAAACACCCCCAGTGCTCAAGGTTAAACTGACCCGGAGACTCGACGTGGGCACTTGGCCACACAGTGTTAGCAAAACATGAGGCCTGATAAATGAACTCATCCATCTTTGAGCCCGGGCACGTACAGAGTGTCCCGGACAACGATTCGACAACGAACAATTAAGAAAAAACAGCGATAGTTAAAGTCAGCGAGAGGGATGATGATTAAAAGCAGGTGTATGATTACGCCGCACACGTAGGGCTGCTTTGACAACAAGGACAATAGAAAATTGTCCTTTTTAATAGAAAGAACAAACTCGTCGTCTCAGGAAGGGCTTTAACACCTGAATGCAAACCCAGAGCATTCTGTCACATCTTACGTTTAAATATTCAGAATGCTCAGTGAGGCAAGGATAGAATAACTGCACAGTTTTAATAAGATAACATTGTTCTTTTCAAACAACAGTCCAATTTTTAATACACATTGCCGCTGATCCTATAGGCTGTGTTTACAACGGCATCATTTGTGGTGATTTCAGAGACACCTATGATATGAAGAATCATTTATCTAGTGACTGCAGTAAAGCATTTTAGACTTCTAGATGTTGCCAAAGGCCTTAGCTGTTGATTGCATGCCATCTATTTTGGACAGCTTTTATCTTAATAACTAAACGCTCAACACAGTTTAATGTCAATTGTGTACATGTTCGTATTCACACAATCACAGCTAATTGTTGGGTCAAGTTGTCTCAAATGGCTGTGTGAAGTAAGTTTGCACTTACCACAGTCTTTTCAAACACAGTAAGTACTGAACACGGTGCTCAGCAGTGTCAGCAGTCTACACATCTAATCAGCAACAAAACACACACCTATCCAGCCTGCAGGTTTTTCACCAAGACAGCAGTCCTTTGAAAGTAGTTCATCTTATGATGACGATGCCCAAAAATGATAAATGGCCATCTGATTCGTGGCAACAGCAGCTCTCTGCTGGCAAGGTAAAAGTGAGGACGAGAGCTGAGATTCCAGCGTGACGCTGGTGGTGTTGTGCGCTTTCCAAGTGTTACTGATCATGAACGAAGTCCGTTCTCCTCGTTCCCACCTTCAGTCCCACACTGCAAAGCGCGGATGCTGCCGAGCAATCTGCTAAAGAAAAGCATCAGCAAGATTCTTTGCGATGCAGCCAAGTTCTTTGATTCTATACTCCTGCTGTCTCTCCCTTCCCAGCCGTGAAATGCTGTAATCAGGATGCCATGACAATGCTTTTGTTTGCCAACCACCAGAGGCTTTACCTATTTTGAATTGAAGAAAAGTTAGTGCTTTTGACGAAATAGAAAGTAGTTTTCATATGTAGCGGAACACAGAAGGAAGGTACACGGCTGCTTACGATGCCTAGTGTAAATCTTCTACCTGGGGTCTCGTTTCATTATCTGGAAGGCAGCAGAGCTGCACGGTGTGCTTTTCAGGCACCTGGAATATTCATTAGGAATTGTTAACATGATTTAGTGCTCTCCTGCTTCGCCTGCTTTCCATTTCGTCGAAATCATAGTTTAGCGAGTGTGCCAAACCCCTCAAAAAAATGGAGATCTGAATTTTCCAACACCTCACGATAGCCAAGGCAGAATAGGACGCATGAATAGTGAGGCAGAATAAGATAAAACAGTAGCTGAGGATGTGTTGTTGCAATTGTGATGCTGCTCTGTACGACAGGAACCAAGAAAACCTATTGCAAAGGTGCCATCGTCAACATACGAATTCGTGTGAATGGGTGAATGTGACAAAGGTAAAGCGCTTCGACGAGTCAATTGCACTTGAAAGTCGCAATATAAACGCGTGTTTATTTACGATTTAATCCAAGGTCCAATCAAATCTGCCTGTCCCTGATTGTTGAGTCGAGGCTGCAGGAGCTCATTTGAAACAGTGCACCTGTACACATTTTTTTTTACTATTCTTTTAGTTAATATCTTAAAAAACTGTACTGTTCGGATTATGTTATACGAAAATGGGTTTCTACTGCTGCATTAGGCATAAAAACTTAACACCTCGTTATTTTAATAAAAGCACATCCACGGTTGTTTTCAAGCTTGTAAAGCGTCCCGTGAGGTTTAAGAAGTCTAGTGGGAGGTAGTGTTGAGTGAGACGAAGCATGAAAACAGCCTTTAAACCCAGCTCAGCTTCAGGGAGTGGGTGTGTTTCGCTGGCTGTTAGCATAAGCTCCCCGTCATGTACGACTGAAAGCAAATATTTCTGAACGCCTGCCAAAAACATCAGTCAGTGCATGTGCTGGTACACAGCTATTGAATAATGGGTATGTCCAATTAGAGGGGGGAAAAAAAGAAAAAACATTCAAAATTCATGTATTAGCTCTGCTAACTAGCTACCACCAACAGCTACACGAGGATTTTTTTAAGCCATCGTAAACACTATCAAATAGTGACATATTTCTGATGATATGAAAAAAGGGTTTTGAAAAACACTAAAAAGCAACAGAACTTGATAGTTGAAAAAGCAAAATTAAAGGGAGGTTTTGCTATTTCAGAAGCAGATTTTAGAGTAAATTTACCCGTCAGTGAGTGGGGAGGTCCGGTGCAGGCAAGCTGGAAGAGGCACTTATTTGCTCCTTTTGATTCTTTGTGGGCTGGAAGTGGAGAGTATCTTAAGCCCTGGAGATTTTATGATGATGGCGGAAAGAGCTCAGTCACACTAGGATTTACTAGAAATGTTTCAACGCCGGCAGTAGATTTGCACATCTAGGCAAAGCAAATCGATACTGAGCTTCCATGTGGAGCTGTTACAGCAGGACACAGCTGTTGGCTGCTTTATGGCCTGTTCTACTGTTTGCCTCCACTGGTAACTGCTCTATCTGTTGGTTAACGGCTGAGGGCAGTTTCAATGACCCTCGGCAGCACTCTTCTGGAGGAGCATCAGCAACACACTCCAGCCAACATGGTCCAAGGTTAAAGCCATTGTAGCAGAGTGACTCAGTCTCTGCTGGCAGCGGCGGGTTAAAAACTACACTATCGTTCCCTGCGGCTCAGTTCTGATCGTCACAACTGCCACTCCTTGTTGCCTCAGCAATGGCCGCTTTCCAATCTGTAAAATTGTAAGTGGGTATCCAAAAGAACATTCCTATCTCTGGGAGCTGCCTGAGCTTTACTGATGCCTCCCACCCAGCCAACGTGTAGAGGGGAAAATAAAAAAATAAGTTTTCTTAGAGCAGACTCTGTGACAGGAATGAGAATCCTGAGAAACATTCACCGATGCGTGAGACAAAGTCAATACGAGATAAAACAGACAATGAGGAGACACATGAAGAGCAAGAAAGAGAAGGGTTCCACACTAACTATTTTTACCAGGAGCACAAACAAAAACCCTTAAATCGACCGGAAGTGCGATTATTCACACTGTTTCCACATTTTAACTGTATTACCAACAAATGCTGTGTTAATGAATAGTCAAATTGAAGAAATTAAAATGTACCTTTTTATTTTAAGGTCACAATGTCAAAGATGAAGTATTGCTTTAAAATAACAACAACAACAAAGAACATCAGCTGTAGTGTAAATTCATAAATGTAAAGTACCTTTTTAACAAATCAATGTGACCCTTTAAATGAGGTGCCTTGAAACACGCTGTGTTGAATTTCAGCCTCATCTGCTGATCGAATGGCAGCTTCCAAACTGCAGAATACCATTGAAATAAGTATATGTATTTCATGCTTTCAAGCTGCTGTGGTGCTTAACCAGTGTGTCTTGTTTAAACTGTGCAGCACCAGATGTTTTCCCTGCATGTTTTGGACATCATCGAGGGCAGGAGATACAGAAAAACAATACCTCCTTGTTTTTCATTATAAAATAACGATAATAAAGCTTGCAAATATGCAGGTCACACAGTTGCAGCCAGTGGAAAAAAAAACCACTTGGACCGTCTCAAATAAATGGTAAAAAGCAACCTTTTGGGGGCAATATGGAGCCCTGTTTATAATAGTAGTGTATTAAGGTACCCCGGCTACAGACTTCTGGATTGCTGCCCTCCTCTCTTGCGCTCAGTGGCAGGATTTAAAAAGCTGATACAGGGATGGCATTCTACATATAGCTACAGTCATAAGACAGTAGTAGAAAAAAATGAGGCAAGAATGGGTGAGATACAACTACGCAGGTAGTCAAAAGTTGATTTGAAGAAAGAGCAGATCTTAAAGCAGCAGAAGACCTGTTGACCAACATTATCTGCTCTGACTAGTCTTGGCACTGATCTTGATGGAATGGTGACTTACAGTTTACTCATAAATGTATCTGTTTCTAAGTGCTGCAAATGGCGAACCCATCAGAGGACAGCCGTCGTTTATGGCTCACCACTAGCTCAACGTTAGTCATCCTCTGGAGCAAATGTGCTTGTGTTGCAGGAACCCCCCCCCCACCTTCAATTTCATTGGGTAATGTATCCCATCAATCCCTGTCAGGAGGCAAATGTACCGTAATACATTTTGTATTGGATGTGGTCACTCTATTAGCCCCTTCAGCTTTACATAACCCAGCCACGCTTTGATCTGCAATGATGTGTTAGAGCCGACGTGCATGAGTGACCACTTGAGCATGAGTCCTGGACAAAACTGCAGGAAAAGTGGATGGATTTAACAGCCTGCACACATCCCCTTTGATAGTCAAAAAAGTCATTTTTTTCTCTGATGGGATTCTTGTAAGGGTTTAAAAACTCTTCAGGATTTTTTTTTCTTTGATTTTACTTTATTTTGTTGGACAGCTTCCGTTGTCGTAGTTCTCCTGCACTGCACTATCCTGGGATCAGTTGATTATCAGTTTTTCCATTGCCCTCTTTCTTTATATTTTGTGTTGAAGACAATATTGCCAC
>KV751372.1:2240913-2258041 GCA_001698575.1 Mola mola | reverse complement strand
ATTTTATCTGGTGCATCAGAGTTGTTAATGTTGGATACCGTTTAAATGTATGATTAAGCTGCGTCATGGGAGATAAACAGACTGAAAAAATACTGACTTTTCTTGATCTGAGTTTTCCTTTTGTATCAGGATGATTTTGGAGATGATTTCAATTTACTTCACATTCACTCTCTGAAACATGACAAATATTATAATACTATATATATTTTAATATGTTAACATTTTTATTAATGTAACAAATGTATATAGCAAATATATATCACAAACTAAAAATAATATTGGTTTTGAACTGTAGTCTAATTAGTTAGCTATTAGATGGACAGAAGAATAGAACATTGTCAAAAGTTACCTGATGGGATAGAAGCCCCCCAGCTTCTTTTAAGAAAAATAACCCCTGATTGGTCTTTATGCCGATGAATTCTGTGTTGGCCTCAATAGTCATTTTGACTTAAAGTACCGTCTGGCTCCATTAAAAACACTCTGGTGCTGTGACAGGAGGTCTACAACAAAAATCAATAAGCATCTCTTTGATTTTTTTGAGTGGATGACATTTAAGCAGGAGTTGTGGCGCCAGTGGAGAAAATTGTCAAAAAGTGGTGGCGGCTAAACTTGTGGTTCTGCAGGAGGCTGATAATTACACAATCGTCAGCAAGGTTAATTACCGACCTTGACTCAAACTTGCTCTGATTTTCCAATGGTGCAGAGCACAAAGAACAAGGCGAAGAAAACACAACCCTTGTGATGATCCTGTGGAACATCAACGTATCAGACAGCGTTATCAACTTGGGTTCTCGGTGGTCTCATTGTAAGGAAGTTTAATTACCAACGTCTCTGGCCGAGTTCAATGTTTGACATACAGCTCATCTACAGGCGAGAATATGAGGCTGCATGCAAGTAAAGCTGAAACATGAACGTGCATAGATCTTATGCCCTTTGAGTGTCCAGCAACAAGGTCCAACAGCGTCGCTGTGGCATCGTCCACCCCGTTCTAATTTTGCATTTCGAAAAGATTTAAGTTAATCAATTTTTTGCAATTTTACCTAAGACAATCTGCTATATTATCTTTGGTCTGATGACATCTCTGGAGGTTCTTTTGTTCTCATCAATGTCTTCTTTCATCTGTCATTCTTTTGTGGTTTTCTGTGTTCTTCCAAATGAGTCTCGGCTCATAAATATCTACCGGTAAGCTGCAGATGGTGCTGGAGCCTGCAGTTCACTGAGAATTCTTACAGTTAACATTCTTAGTGTGTGCAACCCTCAAAGTTTCCTTTTGGTTTACATGGCAGAACGAGTGTTGGTCTTTCAGCCACTGCAGCTCAATAGATGCATCAGACTAAGTTTCATCACGTTATAATCTCCATTTTTCTCATTCTCTGGCTGTCAGATGTCTTGTCTGTCGCTGGTGGTCTGGTGCTTTTGCATTTTAACTGCAGGGCCCCTTTATATCCATTCTTTATGCAATTTTTCTGGCTCCATTACCTTTTCTTAACAAGCCCATTGTTTGCCAATGTGCTAATGTCTGAATTCGAGTTGTTCATCTATTGTGGCTGTGCCGTGTCGTTTAATGAATATGCCTCGCTGACAATACACCACATTATGCATATTTGGTCTTCTCAATTTAAGGATAACGGCTCTTGCCATTCACATGCAGACTTGCGATACAAGGATACTTTTCATTGTCCTTGCCTGTCACAGAACACTGGCTCTTCCCATCAACAATCACTAGCCTTCCTACCATCTCTAACAATGCAGAGGCTGATCCGAATCACCATTAAAGCCAGAACACATGCTGGCATGCCTTTTTCAGGCTTTTCTAAACCTTTGGGAAAGAAAGAAAGAAAGAAAAAAAAAAAATATTCAAGAAATCTTCTTTCCAGCAGATTACATAAGCGCTTGCCAAGGCGCTACCGTATCTTTTCTCTTTGTTCCTTGGGCTCATTTTGACATGCTGAGGGAAACTTTCACATCTGCCTTCATTGTTTAAGTTGAATGCCAGCCAAACAGAAGAAATAAGGGACCATTAAGCACACTTCCTTGCTATTTTCCCCACCTTCTATTCATGGGAGGTTTAGGATTTTTTATTGGTTATTAAAGTGTACTGTAGACTACGACAGATTCACTTCTCCAACACTATACAGATGTATCACTGAGATGTACAAAGCACGTGTAAGGGAGACTGACGCCCATTTTCCAAGCTTCGAAGGTTTAAAACTTAAAGAGATATTTTTTGGAAAATCTGGAATGGATTTCAGTTGCTAGAACTGATTAGTTCAACAAGGCTATAAAATGCAATGAGATGGGCATTATTAGTACACACAATACTCTGTGAACGAGACCTCAAGTACTCAAAATGTAATTTCTTTACCATAAAAGATTAAAATGGGATCATGATGCAGAACCAATGTTGTGGAATCAATGTTCCAATTTCATTTAGTAAATAGCCTGCTGTAGATCTCTATATAACGGCTATGTGGCTGTGACAGAACAAGAGAATATAATACTTTCACATTTCGCTTAATAAATAGCCATTAATGGGAACCAGGTGTAGTTTCAGATGTAAAGTAAATGTTATTCCAAATGTCTGGTAACATGGATTAGATATCCACAGCAAAATGTCTGCATGTTTTCGACTTAATAATTATAAAGATAAAGACTCCATAAAACCACTGTTTCTGCTCCCCGTTGCTGATGGATGGGTACTGTTTTCCATCTGCTTTCCATGTTTCTAAAAGACAAACTGAAATAAATCTGTTACATAAACCTCATACTGAAGTAATGTTCAAAAAAAAAAAAAAAGTATTTTGTGAAGTTTTAGGCCTTCAAAGTTCAAGAAATGGGGCTGAGGTTGAAAAACACTGGAATTTAAGAAGCACAATGCAAACTAATCAAGCACTGGACACCTTGTCTCATTACCACCTGTGTGAATGCAAGACAAAACATACAATATTCAGCTGTAAAATTACTCCATTTGACAAAGATATTCTCCTCACCAGCCCTCTAATTGATGGTCTGTCTTTAAAGCAGATAGCTGCTTCTTTGATTGGCAGCATGTTGGTCATTCAGCAAGTTGGCTTTACAATCACCACTAAATGAAAAAACTAATCCACTTTACATGCAATGAAGATTATTAGTCCAAATGCTGTTTTAGATATGAATATAAAAATTTCAGATGTTACCCAATTAGTGAGCATATCGATGCACAACCCAGAAAAATTGTGCATTGAGGATAAGCAAACTAACCACGAAACCTGGACTGACTCACTGTGATCCAACTTCAAAAACAAAAGAACAGACTGCTGTCATTTTTTTTTTTTCCTTTCTACTATTTCTCCATGCCAACAATGTGACAGTCGCACTCTTCTGTCCCCACTGGCAGCTGTGGAAATCTGATTGTGTTTAATTTCACTTAATTTTGTGGTGCACAGTTAGCTGGCAGTTATGGCATGGAAGTATAAATATTTCATGGCAGGGAAGTGCTCACAGCAGCTTCATTACCACTGCGACGGTAAAAATAAAGAGCCAACTCGCATACTTGGGATTTGTCCCTCAGAATATCGTCGTTATTATGTGTTTAAAACAAGAAGAGCTGCCTGTTTAACGGCATCTGCTCACGTAACGAATTGTGCGTCGTTAAACTTGCCAAGGTTATTCTGCTCACAAAGGGAATTGCTACCTTTATGGTACACGGCAGCAACAAAAGAGATGCTGTAGAAACCCAGGAATTGCTTTCAGGGGAAGAGGAAAGAAATAAAAATGATGAACTTGCATAACTGAAGACACACACACTCACAGGGAACCACTAAAAATACAAAACCTGTTGCTGCGATGCAATTTTTTCTGTCTTGAAAGTTATTAGTGTTGGTTGGTCTTCACAGTTAAATGATGCCATATTATTGTTTTTTTCATCTTTCATCTTATTAAACTATAAAGCGAGTGCGTTCTGTTCATGTGAGCCGTAACTCTTTGGTTCTTTTACACAAAAAACACGCTCATCTAGCAGCAAAAAGAAAATGTATCTTTGGTTTGAAAGATTTGAGAACAATTTTTATCCTTCACACTGAGGAGATAAAGATTTGACTGATTGTTCAATTTTTTTTCCACATGGAGTGGAAAGTCATTTAGCCATTTCGGAGGAAATGTGAACTTGCACTCCTCCCACTTGGCAGTTCAGGCCATTTTCGCAGAGTTCTGATGGACGACCGCACATATTTGGGGTGATATTTATCAGCGAATACATGAATATTAGATTGCCAATAAAGGAACCGCAATCCCTGCAGTTAATCACGGCATGGGGACTGGACGATTGCTGCAGGTCACACCAGAACTCTTTGCACGGTCCCATTGAAATTGTCTAGTTGCCGGGTCAACACAAGTCGCAGACTAATGATCAAGCTCGCAGTTGGTGGGACCTCAGCAGCTTGGCAGTCCTTGACCATTTTCCTCCATATGTTGATTTACCCAATAAATTGCTGCTCTCGGCCTTTTCCCCACACCAACATGAGGGCATATAGAGATGTGCGGTTGGGAACCTTTGACTCTCATTAACCTAATCTAAAACATTTGAAGAGAGAAAGTTAGACACAGTTGTTACTGCATCCTTTTCAGTCAAAATCCATATTTGATCTATTCTGCGGGGACGTCATCATCGTCTACAGCAGAGATACAGTATGTCCCTAAAATTATAGGTTTTCAATCAATAAATCCAAATGATATTTCTTTAATTGCACTTCCTGGAGTTGGTTAAGGATTATAAATTCAGGGGGACTGCATGCCAGAAGGGTAATTAAGTCAGCTAAAGTAAGCACAAGTGACGATTCCCATGCTAAACAGGCACAGCAAACGACCTGAAATAACCCTCACACTAGTGGCTTTGTCCGGTAGGCTCAGCGGACGCTCTCAGGAAGTCGTCTCTGTGCATAACTCTTCCCCCGCTGTGTTGCGGTAATGACTTGGTCAGACCCAGCAGCATCTCAGGGTTCGGCTAAAAGTGAAGCACAGATTCCAGCCGCTTGGGCGCCCTCCAGACACGGCGAATATTTATGTTGACAAAGAGTGAGTGAAGAGCCTCACACCACACTAATCTCCCAATGTAATGAAATGTCTTTCCCCATGGCAGAATATTTTCATGCCGTCGTCGAAAATTTCACCAATCCACACGTATCGTTCCGACAAAAATGTGTCTGAGAAAAAATGCAAAGTTTGGAAAAAATGAAGCAGACATCCCTGATTTTCTGTTTGCATCGTTAAAAGCTGGATTTTGTCCTGCAGCTGTCATACAAAAGATGCAAACATGAGGATCAAGCTGACAAAGAAAACACGTGGCAATTAAAGAGAAATAGTAAACAATTCAAAAATGGGGCAGAATAGTTATTTAACTGAATGGAGAGAGCCTGAAGTCAGAGGGCAAAAGTTCTTCCTGCACTGTACATGCTTGTCACCGTACGCTGAGGTTCATGTGCTGTCTGAGCCATCAAATGGAAAAGCTTCATTATTCATTCAAGTGAAGTAAAAGCACCGGCGAATTCGAGGGTATTTTTAAAAAGGATCAAACCAACAGAAAATTGTGTCGTGTCACCTGAGACAATTTTAACGCTAATTTTATGGTGCACTGCTTAGAAATAATTGCGTTCTAAAATGCCAATGCCAAATAATTTGAGACGAGGGGCTTCCTGTGAATGTGGACACACTGAATTCCACGCAGGGAGAACGGCCCCAAGCTGGATGCACCTCACTGTACGAGTCCAAGTTGTGACAGCCAGAAATGTCTGTTAGTAATGAAATTACAGTTATCATTTTAAATCAAAAAACATAAAACATCAGTGCAAATGGCTGTACAAAAGCTTTTAGCACATTAGAAATTCGAAGATATGATAAAAAGTCCTTTTCAGTGGCGTTTCTGCGATTACTTACAGTACATGTTGGTGTGCCTAATGTAATCAAGTGTCTGATTTATCTCTACGAAAGGGCCACAACTCTCAGCTCGTCAGCCTTTTACAGGCCGCTGGGCTGAACACGATGCAAACAAATCATATTCCAATCATTTAACAGAAAGTGTGATTTTGGTAGCGAGTCGTTTAATATGATTTCGTTTTTTCACTTTCACATTAAAATGAATAAACGATGGAGCAGTTAGATATACACATATCTCTGCCGAGTGCCTGGAGTTGCCCGACAAAAGCTCAAAGAGTTCGCTGACATTAGCTACAAAGATTTACTGTTGAGAATTAAATTAAACGTTTTTGAGTTACTTCCATGTTTGAAACTGTTCTGGATGCAGATTCGGGATCCGGATCGGATCTAGTTCTCTACCGCAAAATTTAGCCATGTGCTTGTTGATGTAAGAATAATAAACAGAAAATAATCTTTTAAAGAGAATCAGTCCAGAGGTTTTAAAATTATGTCCATGTTTGAAATTTGATCTACATCCAAAATGTCCCAAATCCAAAAAAATCCTCCATGTTTCACAATGAAGGTACGCACATAATTTCATCCAAAACTATCTACTACTAACAGGTAAGTATTTAACTGCATATATATTTTTTCAGGAAGGCAAAAACATGACTAAAATGATGAAATGTTTTTCTACTTGATCTCTATCAATGTTTCAGTGTATTTTAATATATATCTCCAGTGCATATATTAACAATTATGCATTATGTGTTATCTGAAAAATGTATGTAACCTGAATGAGAGTGGCCATTTTTGGACTATCTTGATAGATATGACATACATGTACATATTTGTCATGCAGAGCCCGATCAATATGGAGCTTTTGAAGCAGATACCGAGACCCATAACAGGGAGTAAAAAAGTTCTGACGTCCGATATTGGACGACGCAGACAAATTTATTCCTCAAATGAGGTCATCAAATATTTGTAACAAAAAAATGCAACGCAGGTGGAATATTTTACAGATTAAAATGTCTAAAATGGCAGCAGTGCACTGAATCAGTGCCTGTCAATGGAAATTTAACATAAATGATCCCATCTATGTCTGCAATGCCTTCTTTAAATTTTTTCCTGCACTTTATACACTTGTTTCCTTTTTGCTAATATTCGATGAACTTCTCAGCCTCAGTTGACGCACTCAGTGACGAGTTAGCTGATCTTGGAGCCTTACGTTCAGCTTGACCAAATAGCGAAAGCCACACAAAGGACACGGCGACACGAAAATCTGGACAGGTGATACCTTTGGGAGCATTGGGAGCAATCTGCTGATTAAAGCGTTGTGTTTACCAGGCACACACTGACTATCACCAGATCTTCTTTTGGAAGAAAATGCAGAACGCCACAAGATTACCCATTACTTTTTTTTTTTTTTTCATTCTGGTCTCCACGCTCAAGCTGAGATCACCAGCGGTTATTTTCCTCTGATTCGACAAAGCCCCTTCAGAGCCACGGGAGGCATTACACAGCTGCTTTCACAGGCCGGGTGGGACTACCCACGATTCCTGAACTGACGTTTAACGTGTGAAATCGTCCGAGATTCCCTTTAAGAGTGTTTAATGCAAAGCTGGTTATGACAGCTACTTTTTTTTGGTTGGCTGCACAACATCCGGTTTCTTATCTGTGACGCTGGAATAACGCAGTATACCACCAGTGAATTGTCAATAAATACACTCCCTCCCTGAGGTGTGTAATCCATCTTTGGGGGATCAACGGGGAAATGTAATCCCCCAGGAAGGAAAATTCTGGTAAAAATGCAGCTCCCGCTGCCTGGGAACTATCTGTACAATAGCCTTCACCTCTAACGGGGTCATGTTTATCGAGCTTTAAATAGAACCACCCTGCCTGTTCCCTCGCATGATACTCAGAGAAGTTCTCCCAATATGCTGCTGGTGGCTTCAAATGAAATATTCATTCTCCGAGTACAAATACAGACGAGGGTTTAATTTTATGTCCTCGCTAGGCAATTTTTCATGCACCGCCTGCTGTGAATTTGTCTTCAGTTTGGAGACGCGACAGATGCATCCTCACTTACCTTAAAATTTAAATCGTGTGACGTGTTCAGCCCTTGGAGAGGTAGGACAAGGACCATAAACTCTCTGTTAATGTGTCATGGTATTTCCATGGCATGCCATGCGGTCTCATAAGTTATAATTTAACCTTCCACACTGAGGAAAGTGTTGATGGTAGTACGAAAACAGTTAATTAGTCTAAATATTGCACAATTAAATGTATAAATAATTACTGATTTCAGCATCTGAAGTGTAGGTATTTTCTCCTTTTATTCAGTTTTATATGGCAGAAAATGCTTGTTTTTGTTTTGTTTTGGACTGTTGGCCATCTGAAATGGTTGACCAACGTAGCTCCAAGACAACATCATAGCAGGCTTCTGTTAGCTGCCATCTGTTGGCTTTTAGCCGTTATCACGTGTGTTTGGCTAGCAGAAAAATATCAACGGCCACAATGTCTGGTGGAAAAAATGCCAAATAATTGTTAAACATTCTAATTCTAATGTGATACATTGCCAAGCTTTAATAACTGTAAACGTTTGTACAGATTTTTTTTTCATTTTTATATTTCATTTTATTGAGAGTTTATTTATGGTCAACAGCTAAAACAGCCCAGCGAAACAACAACAAAGTGCCATGAAACATCACTATAAACGGGTCTATAACGTTAATAAAGTCAATAACTTTAATCTTAATGAAAAAAATAGAGATTTTTTTTTTTTTTTTTCCCTTTAGCTGGTGAAATACGTTTATCTTGCACTGCCCTTTTTCAGTCACTCTGTTCCTCACTACAACAACTAGTCTAAACTTTGCAATTATCAAGATATTGTTGGGTTTTTTTTAATGCATTAAATTTTATTTTCCTCCCATTATTTTCTAGCATAAAGACTAAACACCTCCTATTCTACATTCAACCGTCAAGAACTTTAACCTTTCAAGTAATACAAAACATGTATTTCATATTTCCAACAGTGCAGAGTTGCTTGGTAAACAGCCGCCCCAGACACACACACACACAAACACACCACCTCTAGTGTCTCCTCTGAAAGCCCACAGGTGGTAGATGATAAGGCAAAGTGACTTCATGGATAACACTGGTGTCTGACAGCTCGTTCCCAGCGTTCGTCCGTCTAGCTCAGGCTTTAACAGTGACATTAGCCAACGGAACGTGGCATCAGCCCGCGTCAGGCTGAGGTGAAGCGTCAATCATCTCATCATAATTACCCCCTCGCCCTGTGAAGAAACCTTTCCAGCCAAACACAAGCTGCTGCGACACCCCGTGTGACCGCACAGCTTAGAGTCGTCCTCAGTTTCTCACACATGAAGTCATCAAGTGGTGCTGAAGCAAGGCGTAAGATGGCTGCAGCATCAGAACTACTGCGCCGTTCCTGGGACTCCTATAAGTCTACTCCTCGAAGCCTGGTTCTAATAAGGACCCTTTCCACAATAAGCGAGTCTCCTGTAATGCAAAAGTACAGCTAAAGCCAAGTTACGCTGTTTAAATGAAACAAATTTTGCACAAATATACATAGGTCGTCTTACGAAGATTTTGAATTGAGTTGAATTGCCACCCAAAAGGTCAAACTAATCGAAAAAGAATTCTGGTGGCTGGTTAACATGTGAGGATGACTGAACTAGCTTGGCCAGTAAGAAAAATGCAATTCAAGTTGCTCTATGTTGTAGTTTTTTTTACAAGGAGGGAACACAACCTTCATGGAGAGCACATCAGTGCATCAAACGGAACCCAAATGCAGAACCTTTGACTGTCTTCAGGTTGACTTCAAACAGTCACCTTCATCTCCTGCGGACAGCCTCCCTCATCCTCTGCTCAAAGCAGCTGTGGTAAGATCACCCAAACTTTGCAGCAACTCCTGTTAGTTGAAATGAACATAATCAGCTTAGCTTATTTGCTAACTAAAACGCTGGTAAAAGGCTAAATCTTGATGGGTTCAGAGCCGGTCAGTAAAATGGCCATTAGGAAAAGGTCAATAAAATGCCATTGTGATGTGTTCAAATGTGACGGCGAGAAAAAGAAAATTTAGGTAATCATTTGTCACATCTGCCATGTTTATTGAACCCTTGAAAATGTTTCATTCTGTTCTGAAATAGCCCTCCTTTTGTCTCGTCTTTCCACTAAATAACAGAACAGTGTAAGTATTTTCTTAGAAATCACTGGGGCTGCTAAATTTTGAAAGCATAACTTTCTTAATGCTGCGCTCACAACATGTTAAACTGAAGCAGTCTATTTAAGATCAGAGGCAGAAATCTGACGGATAAAAACGGACAAATTAAACCATGACTGTCCAGCTGCACAGCCCTCGATGCAACTGATAAGTGCTTAAGCGCTAACTGGTAAATGGGCCCTCAAAAACCAGCTTCATCAGAGGACAGAGATATAAACAGAATACAAAGATGAACACCGTGATTACCCTGTGATAACTGTATTGTGCAAAAGTCAAGGATGAAAAAGAGGTTTTCATTTCCTCAAGTAAGAGAGACACTTGTTATGTTGACCAAAAAATAATATATTCCGAAATTACATGTATTTTGTGTGATGTAAGGAAATGAACAAGAAGTCCAGACTAGAGGGCCACTTCTCAAGGCTGCTGTTACCCAGAAACACAAAGACAGGCAGCAGTTCAGCTCTACTTTTATTATTATTGCCACTATATGCCAACAGCTGAAACTCAACCTGCC
Source organism: Mola mola (assembly GCA_001698575.1). NCBI lineage: Eukaryota > Metazoa > Chordata > Actinopteri > Tetraodontiformes > Molidae > Mola > Mola mola. Next base: position 2,247,389 of record KV751372.1, on the reverse strand, counting down.
TTGTTAATATGAAAACGTGCCAGACATGTCAGTTCTGCCCTCCATCACTTCTTTCTGTAAACATCTCATATATTCAAATTATGCATAACTAAACACTGAGTAAGACACAGCTGAACCTCATCTTACATCGGCTGAATATTTATGAAACTAGTTTTACCCACTGGAGACGTTCTGCTACCTGAATGTTAAAGCAACTATGAACCCACTGAAAGTTGTTTAATAAGGGGCCATCGGCGATTGACTAACGCATGACTAACTAACGCTTACAGTGTATAGTCACATGTCTGAACATATGGCCAAGTACAAAGAAGCTCTAATTAGACTGCAACCTGATGTAAATAGGTGCGTTATCTGACAAAGTTTCACTTAGGAAGTGGCCTTATCAGGTAGTGGAGGGAAACGCTGCAGGTGTAATTCGGCACACAGTTCGAGGGATTAGAACACTGAATGTCTGCACTACAAATACAGCTGTTGAGGATGTGATGGTGTTCCAGTGATATGACTGTTCCCAAACTGTAAGCCGTGACTGCCCGATATGCAAATATCAGACTAGTGTATGAGGCGATTGAGTAATCCAATGATAATGACTTACGTGTTGCACTCTTTATCAGCTGTTACGTTATCAATACCCCTTTCACACTGGACAAACATGCCACTAAAACCCGCTGACATCTTGCTTTTCAGTGCATTGTGAATGTAAATTAGCACCATATTGCCCGGGTCAATAAACCCTGCAGCAGGCACAGGTATTTTCATATTTATTTATGTAAATGTTAGCTCTGGGTGGCCACACTAATTTCTGACGCATTTCTGGCGTGGCGCCGTGATGCATTCAGGATCCAGACGGTTGCCTGTAAATGGTGAGGACCAAACTCAAAATTAAAGCAGAGCTCAAAACACCATTCAGCAGGCATTAGGTTTGACGAAAAGACTGAAGTAAAAGACAAAACGGTAACCACCACAACGCACCACTAGCGTCCATGTTGCCGTGGAGAGCTTCCTGTTTAGAAACCCTGTTTTCTGCGCATTTGTTTCATCTAGTGTGACAAATCACAAAAAAAGATTGTACAAGCTTTAATTTAGTGGTCAAAGCTGTAGTGAAGTTCAATCAGTTTGAACTGTAACATCGACGCAGTGTGCACACAAGATTCTACATCACTGCAGTAAATGAATACGATCATGCTGATACGCAGTGACGTGATCATGTGTCATCCAGGCAGTGAAGCTCTGAATGCCTTGACAGACAGTTTCTGTGGTTGATCTCTGTGAGGCACAACAGGCTCGCTTTTATTTCAACTACGGGGTGAGCAAATGTCAGAAAATATGTCACTAGACATTACAGCCCTCGGTAGATGCTACGTATTTGCTGCTGCACAACATAAAGTTTATTTTTCATTCCTGATTATTGATATTCCTTGATTTTAATAGGCAACATTTGCAAAGAATTACAAAATTGCAAGTAATTATGAACGTCATGGCTTGAGGCCTACTAATATCCCCCAATCTCATAAAAGTCTTAATCATTACTGAACTAAATGTGCCATAAAATACTAATTTCAAAGGGAACTCCACACCGACCATTGTTATTTCTGATTGTGAAATAACGCAGTGACAAATGTCAAACAACATGGTCTATACTGATGTTTTATGGGCCCAACACTGGATAATGGGAAGTAAGAAGATCATGCTGAATCTCAACATCGGTTATGACATTGACCTTTTCTTATAATTGCAGCAAAGAAGTGTAAGACATTTCATTAGGCCAGTAATATCAGGCAGTTTGGATATTTCACACTTAGAAGCGCGATATGTGAATAACTGCTCTGTTTCGGCAAGTGGAAAGGTCAGTGCCAGGGCCAGACTCAAAAATGAATGCATTCGGCCAAGCAAACAAAGCCAGACAACAATCAGAATGTTAATGGTACAGAGAGGTAGGACGATGTGGGAGCGTCAGAGTTTCTGGATGGCGCAGCCTGGTCAGTCTGGGCAGGAACTGGAACAGTTGAAGAGTAAGTTAATGACGACCGACATGACTGGCCCCGCCATAACCTTGGCTTCTCGATGTAGCGGACCAAATCCATAAAAGCAATCCAAGAATCAGAAGGCAGAAAACAGGAGGGCCAGAAAGACACAACGTCTGAACAATTTGTATGAAATATTGTACACTCAGTACTTTCTCTTATTCTTCCTGGTTGAGAGCCAAAACACTGTTTGAAACTGATTGAAACAACAAGAATTGCTGGGCCATATTTCCAGAGTAAAACAGCCCTAAAGTAGGGACATCTTGAGTTATTCCCACACATAGGATGTTATTCATAATATAACATTGTTTTTTCATCTTTTTTAATTTTTTAAATCAAAATCCTTGCTTAAATGCAATTAAGCATTTTTTTTTCTGCCTAAAACCAAACTGTGACTAAAACCTTAATTACTGAACAGAGAGTGCCACAGGACACAAATGAAGTCACACGGGCAAAAACCCAACATCAAACACACTGCTCAGGCTGATTTGTGATTTTTTTTTTTAGACAGAAAGGACTTTCTGTCAGACAAGGTTCAAAGAAAAACGTCTCCCACGTGAGTTACGAGCTCACGCCACGGTATAAAGGGTGAATGGTCTGACTTAATTATGATTTTTAAAAACATCAAATCTTGAATGGTACATAGATTTCTAACATCAATCTGATTTCCAGTAAGTCAATAGAACCACTATTGACACCTGTTATTGAAACTAAAAGAAATGGGCCCAAAGTCTACTTCTAAGCAAGGTCCACCCAACCAATTAGTCAACAACCCAGATTCATAAGTGAATTACTTATTAACAGGTAAAGGTAAACAGTTTATCTAGGTGTAAACTTTACATTATGTTGACAGTCACGCCTGTCACATGTAAACAGTAGGACAACAGTCAGATTCAGTCATATGAATTGTCTTGCCATGAATGCAGGATTGTGGTAGTGCAGTACCATCAATGGCTGTTTGAAAAATGATGATGCCGCAGCTATCTACTGGAGCGATAGACGTTAAAGTCTTCTGTCTTGTAGAGCAGGAGATAGGATTGAGGAGAGGAGAATCACGAGGTTCAGCATTTAAGCAACTCTATCTCTACAGGCTAGTGTTCGTATGTCATTCTGTAAATGTATATGTTGTGTGGTCTCAAATTTCTACTGAGGGTGTCTAGAAACAACATTTATGTTGTCAGACCATTAAAAACGTTTGAGTACTCCCGTATTTCTCATTTATTTTGCAAGAAGTTAAGATGCAATTGTTTTATTTCTGCTAGCGAGGCATGTTTCTGCATAAACCAGCAGCGTAAAGCAAAGCTTCACTGCACAGTAGCCTTGGTTCAGTGTAGCCGGAGGGAAGTCATTTGAAAGTTGAGAACCCCAGTTTATGTTTGAGCTGTGGAACGGCCTGCCACTGGTGTGAAAAATGTTCCACTACAACAAGCCTATGAAAGATAAAATGCAACACAAGTTTCACTCAAGCCATCCAAAAAGTTACCTAACCATGTCCAGCACCCAGAGTGACTCCAGAAAAGCTAAAATATTACATAACACTGGAGTATTTTTTGAGTGCTAAAAAAGAAGTGAGAGTGATGGGTTTTTTTTTTTTTTTGCTGTATCTAAAAACTCAGACTATTTGCAGGCCAAGCATTTCATATTTGTACAAATACTCAAGCCAAAACCACAATTACCCTTTATTCTTGTGTCTTGTAATTACCAGATTCATTCTCCAAATGACAATGGGGCAGCATTTCACCCTTTCCAAATGTCACTATTCTAGGTTGTGCACATTTAGACACGCAACATCCTCAAAAATGTACATCGACTTTTCAAAACCATCGAATACAGACTCAAAACATTGATGTTAAGTAATCTAAAGGCAATTATTTATTGATAATAATGCATCAATACACAGACTTTAAACACAAGACTGCAACACTTAACAATTAAAAACATCATTATATAATCAATTGTAATCCTAATAGCGCAGCAAAAATGAATCAATTAAATTAATAAAGATTACGAAAAAAAATAGTTGCCAATGAATTATATTATCCATTTGCTGTGTTTCGCAATTATTCTGATGCTCAATGTGTTGCAGAGCATGGCAACCAGCGAAGTAAACAGCAGCAGAGAGAGCGTTTGCGCTAGAGTTAGTAACTGTTAGGACTAGCGGCGGTCTAACGTTAGCTCACTTACTAGCGCTAACATTACACCAGAAGCAAAGTCCTACTTGTGCATCTCTGCGCCTCATCATTGTCTGAGCAGCTGAGAGGCACCTTAGCCAGGAGCCTGTGGACACGCTAACGTTCTGACGTTGCAATGCAAAGTTCCTGAAGAAAGAGTGAGCGAAAGTAAGTGTGTGGGTGCCAAGCACGGTCTCTTATACGTAGTGTTAGCGTACATTAGTGTTTCTGCTGAAAAATTGTTCTTTGTTGTTATTTTAACAGGCAAAGCCTGTTGACATTTAGTTTGTTTTAGTTTTAATTCAACATTAATCTTACAGGGAACTGGATGTAAAAAATATATATATTACTTTATATCCAATGAATCGATTAATGGAAAAAAAAAATAACTGAGAGATGAATTCATTATTAAAATAATCGTTGGTTGCTGCCCTAAATTTTAATATTATGATATGAAAACTTAATACTACTCTTGTTTTACTTCTTGTGTTAGTCAGTATTTTGCAAAATGTGGCCTTGGTCCCAGGAGCGAATGCTCGGGGTGGTGATGGATGTCATTTAGTTTCAGTTTCAGTGACAAATGGCGTTCTAACCAAACTTAGGGCTGGAAGGCCACTTGCATACACACCACACTAAACTGTTATCTTCCTGTCAATCACTCTTTTCCCCCAGGTCACTCGTATCGCCTCTGTTTTGGTCTGGGCTGTCGTTTCATGATCTCCTGTTCTCAGCAGCTGATCTCATCTATCCAATAGATCAGCACCTCACTGTCAAGGCTTCTCTCCCTCTGCTTAGTTCCTTCATGCTGCTGCTGTGTGCGCCCCTCCACCTCCCATCAACCCCCAGTTCCACCAGCTTCATCCTTCCACTCTCAGCAGTCATCGGTCACCACCGCCACCAGTGTCTGGACTCCATGGGGGATCTATAGTGCTGCCACTAAGGACGACAGCCGTCAGTCTCAATGTTCTCCCTGTAGAGTCCAAACACCAAAGGCCCTTTAAATTCTTGTATGGAATATCTTCATTCAAAATATCTTCTTCAAAAACCTAATGGCAATCACGGAAAGCGACTTTGCAAGAAACTTCCTTTCAATGTAAAAGGTAGCTTTAAAGTAACTAAAGTAAAAAGCACTAAGTATTTTACGGGGACAAAAACATACATTTATCAAAAAGTAACAAGTAACAACCTTTTTTGCCATGTGGCTTCTTAACATTGGCTGTGGCAGGATACATTTGAAATGTATTTAGCTGATAAAACTTCTATATCTTTATTCTTTAAGAGGGAGTTTAAATGCAGGGCTTTAACATTTAATGGGGTGTTTTTATATTGTTGTATTGGTACATTAACTTAAGCACAAGTTCTGAGTACATCTTCCATCACTGCCTGACAGCTCATTTAGCCATCGTGTTGGCCATCAGCGTCTGAGCTTGACGCCTGTTGAATGGCTACAGTGGAGCAGTTTCCCCCTGAATGGCAGCCCACTGTAGAGCAGTGGTTTGGAAAATCCGCTGACCCTCGAGTTTCCAGCCTCTGGCTACAGTGTCCAGCAGCCAGACGTCCACTGTGCTCAGGTTTAAACAAAGAGCCGGGATGACGGCTGGAACTGGAGCATGCAAGGAAACAATGCACAAGTCCCGACCTCCCATACCTCCTCCTCCTCCTCCTTCCTTCTCCCCAAGCATCTTTCTCGCCTTGTTTCCCCCCTGATATGTGTGTGTGCTGATTGTTCTCAGGCGGCATGAATGAGGTGCAAATATTAACATCCAGTCACAAGTGTGCGATCTCACAAGTGTTTTTAAAACTTATGTTGGTTTTTTTATTTTCATTTTCCAATACAACTGCAGATTAATTAAGCATTTTGTAAATGGATGTCACGGCAGAATGCCAACGTAATAGCATGCCACTGGCTGCAAAGGCATTCATTATTAGACATTATAATTTACAAGGACGATTAAATCGCTTGATAGTCTGACAAAAATAGTCTATAGATGTAAAAGTATGTTTTCAAATATGAACATGCATTACAGTTAAGCTGTGTTTGTAGGAGACAACTAAACACTGTTGAGTTGGTCATGTGAGGGTTAAATTCAGTGAGTGGCTGACTTGAGGCATCCATATTTGCCTTTTTTAAAGAATCATTACGTGTGATATTGATACTCGCTATATCAATGTTTAAAGTGTTTCCCGGCCAAATTATAACTTGAATGTTGACTTTAAAGTCTTTTAGAAAACGCTAATTATTACCGCAACATCAATGTGACATAAACTCGGCATCACCGTTTCT
>KV751372.1:2221131-2240872 GCA_001698575.1 Mola mola | reverse complement strand
CTTCACACGGGAAAGTATTCATAAATAAATGATGGAACACTTAAGGCTTTATTTTCATGAACAACGCAACCCCCAAAAATTCCTTTAGAGATGTCTGAAAGCTTTTGATAGTTAATATTAGCAAGTACTGAGAAGCATCTTATTTATTACATTGACTTTTTCATGAGCTGCTGCATGTAACAGCCATAAAACAGCTTTAATCTTCCCGGAGCACCAATGTTTGGCTCCGGGTTTACCCTTTAAAAATGCATCACTTGGTAGGAATTTCATATCGGGCTATTATTTGCTCCGTGAATGTTTGCTAATGCCTAATGACATTCTCCTAATTATAGCTTATTGTTTCCAAATGGTACTCTCGGTGTGTAATCGGCTTCTGCACTTTTGGAACTATAAGACTGGCCTATAAAATCACCAATTACAACCCTTTTACTTCAGTTTATGTTGACGCGCATATTAAGACTTCTTGTTTAACCCTACGCCTTAATGGTGTTCACAGGTGTGCTGAATTTTGGAGAAGATGGTGAGATTACAAATCTTAAAATGAGGAAAAGAAAAGGGAGAAATGCAACGTAATATCCAGGTTAAGTCCCAGAAGCTGCCACGAGCCCCGACTTATCCCTGACTTAATTAATTTCTCAAAAGCTTTATGATGATTACACTGTCAGGGTTGTGATTTACCTCATGTAAAGCATTGCTGAACCTGATCAACACTGCTGGAGATGAATTTATCTGTCTCTTCTTCAACTCTACGCAAACTCTACAATACATATTTTAAATGGTTTAGTCCATTATTTATACATTTATTTCCTTTGATGATTCCAAACTTGCATCATAATGCTCCACTTATTAATTACCGACCTCCCATGCTCTCATTGTATCAGTTCAGGAAGCTATCAACCAAAATGAGTGCGTATTCTATCATTTTGACATTCAGCTTATTGGCAGCCGGCAGAACTCTGACATCACAATAAATAAAGTTGCTGTTTGTGTAACTCTGAATGTAATCATGTCTCCAGCCCCTCGTGTTGTCGCTGTGTAGAGCAAAGCATAATGGTGCAGTGTGAGAAATATGCCAAAAATTAGTGACTTAGGGACTGAGGAGACACCATTTGTTAAAAACATGGATCTGCAAGGGACCAAATAAGTCAGTTCAAACTGATCTGAGCTCTCCCAGCTCTCTGCTGGTACGCCGCCGTACTCAGCGCAGTGGAAAGCTGCTCTGGCATCGTTCAAATCATTGGAAATACTGGGTTTTCCAACAACGTGTTTCTAGGGATGAGCGATATGAAATACATAGAGAGAAATACATGTATCAACACATATTTTCCTTTATCTTTTATGTCTAATCACTATTGCAGAGGTCCCAACTGAGGATTACAAAGTACATCTTCAGGGGTTCAGAAAGGGGATTGTAATTAGAGTTTATGTAGATTTCTCAAGCAGTATTGAGGATCACATGCTAAAGTGTGTGATTTCTAGGTAAGTTGTAGCTATTTCAGCTTTAATTACAAACATCTGTAGTGTCGATTGTAGGAGACTAAGAGTGTGATTCTCACTTCGGGTGTGAGAGTTCCCAGATTCACTTCCCGGATGGGCCCCTAATTTGTTATTACCAGCTCGTAGGCAGCGACAACAGAGCGAGAGGTATGCCAGATTGTTTCACAAATCTAAAAGTGTAAAAAGTCTGTTAAATACAAAAGAAGAAATACTGTTTATGAGGTGTGGAGTACACAGTACAACACAGGACCAAGGCTCTGGCTCGTCACAATTATTCATGGATCAATGAAACCTTCCCAGGGGTCACATTAGCTTTCAAAATAAAGTTCCGTCATCTGAGCAACGCTTTGGTGAGCAAGCACTTTATCTGATGATCAACTGCAGGATGTAGTGTACCGGAGAGGTGGCTAAAACATTACGTACCAATAATTAACTGGAAAATTATGAAAATTGTAATGTGGCTACATGCAATTGTTTGATAAAGCTAAAAATCTTGTTCTCAAGAAGGAAAACATGTTTGTCTGACTGACGACCAAGCAAATGTCACTTTGTTTTAATATTTTTTCAAAGGAAATTAAAAAAAATAATAATAATAAGAAGAAGAATTTCTGCTCATCATGTATCATCATAGTCACAATTTGCTTTACTGACCTAATTGTACGGCCTGACCAACACACAATAACCAACTATGCCAACATTTACAGGAACCAACAGTGACCTGAAAGGAGGAGATTCAAAACAAAAACAGGTAACACTGATGTGAAAGTCCGGATTCGTAATTTGTAAATAGGCATCCACATTCACTCAAATGGGATCCATTAAAGCAGCTGGAAGGTAAAAACAGGCCAGCTTCCAGCCTGGTTCAGCCACGGTGATTAACCGCGAAGATGCGGCCTAGCAGAGGGCCCAGTCCTCAGAACCCACACATCGGTTAGCAATGACACAAGTGAGCAGCAACGGAACTCAGACTGCACCAAAAGGTAGTAGCTGGATAATTCAAGGAGCCGCTACCCTAAAATGATCCAACCCCTACAATTAAAGTTTGGCCATACTTAAAGTAAAAAAAGACCCCCTGCAGTTGTGTGTTTATTCAATTTTGAATTTTCTGGGATTTCTTTTCTCTCACACACCCTGTCATGTCATTTACAACTCGCAGTTTGTTTTCTAGCTTCCCCGGGGCACAAGGGCAGCAGAAATCCATAAGCAGGTAACGGACAGTGATGAGGAGAGAGGAGTAGCGCACTGTCTTTTAATGGAGCCAATAACACTGTACCTTTCCGGAAGATGTGCATTTCCAAAAAACCTCCCCTCAAGGCACGCTGTCAGCGGCTTCCACATGAATTACTGAAGGAAGCAGAGAAACAGGGAGGTTTTACAGCTGCTCCCACAGAACTTGTGCTTGATTTACTTCTACTGTCATCTGAACTCGGCTGATATTTTACTCTGGTGGGACACAAATTTCCATTTCAGGTTTAAAGACCAAAGTCTAGGGTAGTGCCTTCCCCCCAAAAACACTGTTAACCTTCGTCATTCAGACGATCTCTCAGCAGGCTCTGATTGTCTGAAGGTGGGCAAATAAGCAGAATTTTGTTCTCCATAAAAATTACGTCCAGGGACACAACATTATATTACAGGGAGCCACCTTTGCACCATGTGTATTGATGCAATTTATGGGCTGTGCTTTCATAAGGGAAGTGGTACTGAGTCGTGATCCTCAAGGAGGCTGCGAATGATCATTTTCCCCCACGGTGATATATCACTTTAAAGCCTTGGTTTTTCTTCATGGCTTGCTTGTTCTTTGTGGCCAACGATTGCTAAATATAATTAGCAAATTTTCCATACTGCTTGCAGCTCACCTGGAAGGGACCTTCAACGACTTACTGTTAACAAAAGCATCCTTACTAAGAATGTACGTATAGGTTGCATGTTGTCATAAGCTGCAGAAATGTAACTTAAGAGGATCTCAAAAGAAATTAAATGTACTATTTAATGACTCTCGGAGCTTTCTAGCCTCAGCTGTCGTGGTAGGACTATTTTTTTCTCTTTTTAAACACGCACAATCTTCGTTCAATCATTTATAATTTATCCATGTCCATAATTATGCATGATTTGTCCACATTTGTCCATTTAATATTCAGCTTCCCACTTCCCACACTGCTGCACTGCACCACGTTGTCCGCTTTGTTAATGCCACACACATTAGTGCACCAGGTCAACCCAACATGCAAAGACAGCCAAAATCTTCTGTTAAACAACTAATATTTAACTTCAGTGTAGTGTTAGAATAATTATAATAAAATAGCAATTCAAACTACGAGGGCATATTTATGTACAGACAGCTGCCATCTGCGCTGCGTGTTATATATAAAGACCTCAAAAAAAAAAATCAGGTCTCCCCTGGGCCTTTTGCCTCATTCCACTTCAATGGGCGGAGAGCGGAACGAGTTGCATAAGACCCCAACTGGACAAATTAATCTGTTCCTGTTTTCCATCCATCGCAGGCATTAATCCAGCTGCACGCTGTTGCTCTCCTGGTTTAAAACAACTACCACGACAGTCACCGTGCAGGTTCACCGCTCGTTTATTCCTTCTAAACTGGGCCTCGCTGACGTTTGCTCCTGCTCTTTGCTGCGTTTCCTTGTCACTGCTTGCCTCTGCTACCACTTTTTTTTTTGTCTTTTGATAATTCCTGCGAAATGAAATGGGATTTTTCTTGTTGTCCTGCCTGGCTAAACGTGTGTGTCTGACATCTCGTGTCTCCGTTTGTACTGGCGTAACACTGTTACACACTAAACCAACCGTGTTTGCTAAGACAACGAGGGCAGCGTCAGGGGCAACGAGCCACGGTCCGAGATGACCCACGCTGCCCGTGTTCCTTAACACTGTTGTATACACAAGGAAAGGCGCTCTGACTACAAGGAAAGGACGACATTATTTTTTTTTTAACTTAGAGGATGCAAATCTTTTTGAAAGTTAGAATTGGACTAAATGTACCTCAATAATCTGTCTCTTGCAAACACTGGAAAGCAGCAGAAAACTGTGGCCCTTCGGGACTGGGCAGATTATGTCTGTGGAGCTCATCTACCGCAGCGACAAACACTGGTTTTTTACTTTATCTTTACATTTACTGCGTTGTGTCACAGAAGGTATCTACTCCAAGTCCTCAGACACTTACAATAACATTGTAAGCGTAGCTAGTGGCGAAAAAGCTATTTATTTCTGACGATCGTGCCGTTGCACTGTATAGCCTTGTCGAGCTAACCGGCCCCAGTGACCAAACTCTGAATATTCAAAGACACATTTTATGACACATTTTAATACAGAAAATGCTTAAAGTCTTTTGTCATGTGACCATTTTTTAGGCATGAAAACAACTTGAATAGGAAAACAATTAGACTTAACTTTAACTTATTTTGGTAAAAACCAAGACTTCCTGGTTTAAAGTCCACTGCATGTTTGACCCATTGTACCTCCCCAAAGTTTCTCCTTCTGCATCCTTCATCAATCTTACCTGGTTTTCTCTATAACTTTTGTGGCGCTGTCTTAACTCCCACCACGTGGATTTCAGGGATCACTGAGTCGTGACGGAGATGCCCAATAAAATTGCAATCTTCTGTTAAAGCAGCCACTCGAGTCGCCAGTTAGCTGGCAAAAAAAACCAAAAAACTACAAAACTCACCAGAAACTTACAGAGCCGAGCAGTTTCCGAACCACTTTTCATGCGTCAGGAGATGAACTGGTTTGCAAACTCAGTGTAACTGTCAGTGTTCTGTCGATCAGAAACGTAAAGATGCATGTGACGACAACTTGCCACCTAAAGTCCACGTGAAAAACAAGGAAAAACAGCTTGCTGCTGCTAAAGCTAGCTGAGCCATCACATCCCTGCATCGGGTTTCTTCTTTGATTTGACCCACGGCACCTTTTCTTTTTTTGTCTCAGCAAACAAAGCAGATGTGAAACCTGTGCGGTTTAAACATCTGCCTATCACACACTCTACTGAACATCCTCACATATTTCATGCAGGAGAATTGAAGTGCAGGTTCTACTTCACTTTATAGATTTACTCGAATAACGGCAGATAACCTCGAACGTATGTGTGAGAAACAAATTGAGGCCGGCTGGATGACTTGACACTCTGTGAGTCTCTGAAGGGGATCATGTAGCTGCAGCTAAAACATACCTCGTCACTGCGGATTTAGCTAATTCTGTGTGCTCATGCTTCATTACTTTCCTGCTACTGTCTTTGACCTTCAAACCAGAACAAGAGGAGTAAAAATTTAAAGGCATTGCTGATGAAAAATGTAAAAAGGCCATTTAGTTGTTTAAAAGTTGTCCTGAGAGGTTTATGACTAAAAAATGAGAGCAAAAAATAAATAAATAAATAAAATATGGTCTCACATCTCATCCTTTTATTATTATGCAAAATCCTTTTTCGATTTCATTACTCATAAGGTCACAAAGTCATTTTTTTTTATAGAATTATTTCCATTTCCAGCTGTTGTTTTTGCCTGTTTATTCTGTCTGTATCATTTGATTTTAGGAAACTGAAAACGGCCAAAGGAGTTTTGACAGAAATGAAGGAAACTGACAAATGGTGATATATGCTGGCTGCAGCATGTCAAAGGTTAAATATATTGGAGCTGAATTCAAAAACACACAATTCATTTTAGAGTTAAAATATAAATAATCTGTGTGACTGTCAGCCATCCCGAGCTGGTGGGTTCTCAGTTTCAGCAGAGGGCTTTCAGTGAGACACAAACCGGGGATGAAAGGGTGACTGCTCACAGAGGCTGCATGCTTGCATTAGTGCAGGTTCCCATCAGCCCCCAGGAGCGCTGGAGCGAGATAATGCACATGTACAATAACGGAGCGAGGAGCACAACACACACAAACACTGGCACGGTATCACAGCATCTCTGCGCAGTTCCCTTTATTTATTTATTTGTTTTTTTATGTACGCATTTAGACATATAACATGCACACACACACACACACGCACAGCTGAAAACAGGCATCTCTGCATTCGCTCTCACCCACAGCTTTTTTCCCTCTGAGCACACTAAATGCAGAGGAACCGTTACGTAACTCCAGCTGTTTCCAGCCTTTGGTTAATACTCTGTTAGAGAAAGTCTGCGCCGCATTCAGCTGCACGCCTTCCACGCTGGGCCTGCAGCTACTGCCACCAACAGACGTCACTCGCTTTCCTGCCGTGTCGCCTTCATAAATATTCCCCGAGGGCACTTGCTGTATTTATAACGCGGACGATTTGGGTTAACGCCACAATTGCAAAACGCGACAAATCCAGTGAAATGATACACACAGCTTATCACTTTACTCACCGAATTATACTCACATACATTGTTGTTTTTCTGTTCAGTTGTATTTTCTACATTTTTTCCTGTACATATTGATTTTTGAGCACTGGAGTTACTGTACATGTACACGGGCTCCGTCTGTCCAGGCCACTGCTTGTGTGTACTTTTACAAAGAGCTAAAGAAGCCGACCCAAAGCTGCACATTCAGAAACAGAGCAACTCAAACTAACTGGAAACAGTGACCGTGTCCAGTGAAAAGAGATTCTGAATGCACAACTAGCCCTCTAACCAATGAGAGCTCAGACACAGACAGCTGATGTTCTTCTAGAAACAGGGGGAGACATGCAGCAGAGCACGTTGAGAAACATCATACTAATGTTTGATAGTGTCTAGATGCAGACTACACATATATGCAAAATAAATCAAGACTGATAAATTACTGCCACCATAATGGCAAACTTTATGTTATTAGCCATCAACTGATAATGAAACTACAGCCAATAAATAGAGTAAATAATAGGAAGAGAAAATGCATTTCAATATTATCATGCTCATGACGTCAAAATGCCCACGTTGAAGCAGGAGCATGTACTTTATTTTAACCTCCATATTAACCTTTGGGAATATTGTGATTCAAGTGGTCTGAAAAAAGATTAGACTCGTCTAATGTGCACGCCACGAGACTCCGTCTTCAAGAAGGTACATTTCAGCCTATCACAGGTCATTTCAAAGTGAGGATATTCCTATTGGCTGTTCTGCAGAGGAAGATGCGCGTGCAAATCCTCGATGGTGATGGCTCCCAGCAGGAAAAGCTGCTCTTTCAGTAGTGTCGTGACATATGAAAAACGACCCTTCCAAGGGGGTCTGAGACTCTGTCGACTCTGTCACAGACCCCCTTTGTCTGTAGAGTCTCATGTTTGATTCCAAGACGTTACAAAACCCCAGCTTTAAGTGTCACGCAGTCTACACTAGAGAGTCAGCTTCAATTCCGTGTTATTTGCTATGTTTATGTAACTCTGATTAAGATCTTTACATTTTCTTGGGAACACAGAGAACGAGCAGTACAGTAAATCCTGAAATGTATGTGCAGCCTCAGTCAGCATGATGGTGAGGCCAGCGTGAGATGTTTGAGATACTAAAAGGTTGGAAGGCACATAAAAGTACGCACTGAACATAAAGTTTTTATGATATTTAATCACATTCCATCCCCGTTGGAAATTCAATTAATGGCCAGAATTTAGAATACTAAAAATCTGATTAATGCAAAAGAGGAAGGCTGTAATTGCCACAGCATAAATAAGGAATATGTCATGATGTAAAGACAGCAACAACACAGGGCTGATAGTTCTTCATCAGCACAATATACGCAAACTGACTGGAGTCTTTTAACTGACTTTACAAAGCAAAGTAAAACGGATGATTATCTGCCATCGATCGGTGTGCTTTCAGTAACATTTCCTCCCATGTTTCATTTTACGTGTTGTTTCCTTCGTTTTCTTTTCTCCCGCTGTCCGGACCCCGCAGCTGAGTGAGTGTGCGGCAGACAACTAATGCAACCCTTCATCTTCCAACTTTTTTTTTTTTTAATAGCAGCGGCACCGACTGCAGAAATTATGGATTTCCTTGCAAGTGGAAATGGGGAAAAATAAGCTGGGCAGAAAAAGAGAAGGAACAGAGGCCCCGGGCCCCTGAAAGCTGAGGTCTTGGTTCTTTACAGATTAGAAGATCAGACCTCCCAGCACTTCCCCTCAGGGCCCAGCAAAAGGAGAGCCGTGGGGGAAAAGCTTTCATTCTAACGCAACGTTTCCATCCCAGACGTCCGGATGCTCAATCTCCTCTCTGAACCAGCTCCCAAGAAACAGGCTTGTCTGCTGTAATTCAGACTAAATCTCTAATTCCAATTTGGGCTTGAGTAGCAGAAGTCATAATTATGGCACCTCTTATTATGCAAATTAAATGACCGATTCCGAAGAACGAATTACCTCTTGTCCCAAGTTTGATTAGCAAATGAGAGTTCTTGGCTTATTTTGATTTGGCGTTCGTTTGGTTTTTTTGGGGGGTTTTTTTTGAAAGAATGGGATAATAAGGAAACAAAAGGTGACGCAGATGCAATTCTACATGAATGTGAACTCGAATATTTACTCAGAACTAAAACAGAGCTTTTGTGGAAGAGTCAGTTTCTGTCGAATCTATTCCTCTATGAAAAGGATGAAAGGCAATGTTTTTTATATATACCCTACGTATAAATTATGCAGTATTTAAAGATGAGAGGATTTTCAAAGACTGGATTACAAATTTTAGAATTATAATTTATCAATTCAAACAGAAGTAATTTTATTAATTTCAAGACCTTTTTTCCTAAAAGGACATTTTATTGGCCTAAACTATGTAGACATGTGGTAACAAATCTTAATTCCGTATTGCACACTGATATTTTATATCGGTTTTCGACCTTTTATCAGCGGTGGCACTGACTCATAATTTAAAAAAGGTAAAAAAAGAATAACAGGCCACCCCAAGCAAATTAGGTTGAGGAGTGAATAAGAGAGCGTGAGATGGAGCGGAGTGACCGCAACGTGCAATCAATGGGAAATATTTCCATCAGTTAACAAGTTGCAGCTAGCTGTAGTTTTGGTGGGAGGTTTTTAATATGATTGATTAGTCAATCAGTCTATCGAAAGGAAAATAATCTACAACTATTTTGATAATCAAAGAACTGTTTTAGCAAAACTGTCAAACATTTGTTATTTGTCTCTCTCATTTCCCTCCAAGCTGGGGGGATTTACAATTGCGTTCACCAGTGTCCCTGCCTGTCTGAATTCATGAAAAACTAGTTTTATGTGGTTAATTAATCTTGCGTGTGTATGTACATGCATTCACTTGTGGAAAGCAGGAGACCTGAGGCTGGTCTCTAATTGGTTTTTCCACGATCTCTGTGCTCTCCGTGCCCCCGGGCTACATTCTCCACATCTGTCACTCAACATCACACCCGCTGATTGGCCGCAAGATGCGCAGGTGCAATCACAGGTTGCCCCGCCCACTATCGGAAAACTCATGTGAAAAGACGCTTACTTTGAGGAGAGAATGGCAGCTTCAAGGGAAACAGAGGAAATAAAGTCAAATTAAGTCTTTTCTTTACAAAAAAATCCTTTCATAAGGCGACTGCACAACCCCGAGTTAAAAATCCAGCTGCAGGCAAAACATTTTATCAGCAGGTTCTTCAACCATGAAAGCATCATGTTGAGCATAATTGTTCTAATATATATAATCTGCAGATTAATAGATGATTAATAATTATCGTTAGGAGCCACATATTTTACCACTGTTCAGAGTCTAGGCAACAGGGAGCTTTCATGTTTACAGAAACCTACGTTACCACGTGGCCATTTGTGCAGGCTCACAGCCAGAATGCCGGCACAGAGCTCTGACCTCACCCACCTTTGGCCAGAACTTTAACATGGACTGTGAGCCTGTGGCTTTACTCCCTGACCTCACTAGCACTCTTGTGAGTCAATATGCTCAAAATTTATGCTGGACTGAGTGAAACATGTCGCAGGAACACATTAATTTCGATAGTTCTGGAATTGACGCGCTTAAAAAAATCAGCTATTGTTGTAATCGTGTGTCTTTAAACTTTTGGCCATACTGCAGACACTCAGAATAAGGCATGCGGTCAGTGACAGTCAAATATAATGACTAGAGACTGTGATGTGTGCATTTAAATAGAGTCGTATCACCTCACCCTCCTTGACACTTTCAAAGTTAGCCCAGCGCCAAGAGAGCGTGAAACGAGTGGTCCTAATCCCTGCCTTAGCTCTGACTCAGTGCCTCTGGGTCGACTCCAGGAGAATTCAAAACAAAGGACCGGCAAATGAAATGCATGGGCAGAGAGGCAGAACACCATGCGGCCCACCTGAATAGACTGAAATGAACTTCTCTTGACAAAGCCGGCGGGGGGGATGAGGAAAGGTCCCGTCAAAGCTCTGAGGCCTGATTTGCCTCGTTCAATGAAAAACCTTCAAAGCTGGAAAAAGCCAGGCCCTTGACTAGTACCTGACATGCCTTAAAAAAGAAATAAAATTAGACGCTTACTTTCCATTCTTCTCTAATCATTATCACCAGATCAGAACTGTGGCCGGAATTAACAGTTTAATTGGTTCCGTTAAACAGACAGAAGCAGGCGGTGGAAGAACGATTGAGCTGAATTCGATGAGCGGCTGTCTGTAGTATTTCAACCACTATTACAATGTGGCGTTCAAAGTGTCAAGAATTAAGCAGGTGGCTAAGACAATAGGCAGGCGTCAGGCCAAAACAATCCCATCGCACATCAGCGTTAGTTGCCTTTGGGTTCGTTTCGCAATTAGCCTGCAGTCAGTATTGGCAGCAGCAATGGATACGTTTCCACAAAACGGAAACCCTAATTTTGTCTGTCAAGCATCTTAATTCTTCCTTCCTACGGAAGATAACAGGGGCATGCGAACAGCAATTCAACGCAGCTCAACTTTAGTGAGATTCCCTTCATGGGAAAGACAGCCAGTAGGAGCAGGTTTGTTGCCTCTGAGAAGCGAGAAGAAACAGAGTGTTGCAGCAGCTACAACTCAAACAAACTAAGGCTTACAAAACGGGCTTTACAATCACAAACACTTCCTAGTCCGGTCTTCACTCCTGACCTACGACTGTGCCTTTCCATTTATCTCTGTTTTAAAACATCATTTTTGTTGGTGCTTGTCAGTTGTACTTTAGCCTATTTCAAGTTTTAAGAGACCAATAAATTAATGTTGTTTTGAAAGTCACTAACTGTGTTAAATAATCCGCCGTAAATGAGCAGGACCGATATGAAACGAAGCAACATAGATTTTCATTAACGTTACCCTGCAAGGTGTAAACAAGCTGGTGTAAACAACCTTTTACAGATACACAACAGTCCTTTTTGTGCATTTTAGATTACAATAGTTACTGAAATAAATCATATATACATTTTTGCATTACATTTCTTAAGTGCTCTGTGACTGGAGAGAACTATAACTGACCTTTCAAGCTTTTAGAACTTCACAAATTACCAAACAAAAGCAGCTGCTTAATGAAAGTTACTGTTATTATTTATTGGTAAATGAACCAGAGGATTAACGGGCTAAACAGAAAACAATTGTTGGATTAATCGAACAAATAATGTTTAAATGAATCGACTAATCGAAAAAATTATGTGTAAATTAAATGACAAAAAAAAAAATCATTCCTAGATGTAATTTGTGGGGGGAAAAAAAATGTTCTGTGGTTGTGGATAAAACCACAGATGCAATGAATTGCGTCTAACTAAAAATTTAAATGCATAGCTATATTGCATTAGTCGTACTGTTATTGTACAATCATTTCTTATTAAAGTATGCACGTTCTATTCTTTCACATTAACAACATGCTCTCTCTGATGGTAAGATTAAAAATCGGAACTCCAATAAATTGAAACAGAGGAAAAGGAATTTAGAGAAATAAAACAGATTTCATTTGTCCATAATAATGCTCCCTTGCTTTCACAACTTCAGCAATCTGGAAAATTAAATCATCTGAAAAATGAGCAAGGAAAGGAAATTGGAAATGCAAACATGCTTATAGCTGATTAGGTCGTGATGTTGACCAGGTACAGGCGGGAAACACAAACTGAGCATGATTGGGTCATAAAACACATTGTAGTAATCTAACTTACAAACATAAAGACGCTGCTCGTCTCATTACACAGCAAATTCCCAACCCCGCCACCAGACAAGGACACTGATAATGGATTATTGTGCAAAGCCTAGAATTTGTCCAATGACAGCGCTTAAGATTCACTGACAATGTTTTATGTTTTATTTATGCATGTATATCAGAAGACGCCGAATTGTCCAACCTTAACACAACTCCTTGAAATGCTCGAGCTGTGAAATTACAGTCTGACCTTGCAATGAAAGTGTTTGTGGAAGCTTAGCAGGAAAGTGACTAACAGCTCATCATGCAGACGCTGCGTCAAGACAAAACATAATGCAGCAAACATTTGCTCCATTCTGATATGATATCATGTTGGTGTTATAGCTGTGCTTATGGGCAAAAATGAACAAAGAAAAGCTTTATTTTCAATCCAGTGGAAATCACGACAGTTCCCTGCTACTCTGACATGAACCACATCCACAATTTTGCGGGTTTTTTTGCTCCCTCTGAGATTTGCAGTCATCACTCGCTCCGCTTTCACCTCTGTCAGCTTTGCGTCTGAAAGACAAACCTTATTACTCACCACCGAGCAGGCCCGGCTACTACGTTTGACTAGTTAGAAAATGCTGCTTGACATTTGCTTTCAGGACGCCGTGGCCCTTTCTATCAGGCAGCAGATAACTGAAATGTGATCCGAAATAAAAACAAGACTGTGGGGCTTTGAGGATGTCACACGCCGTTAAGTAATTCTCCACGTTTATTATTTATCTATCTGTTTATACATTTTTCTCAGACTGCTATAGTCTTTAAAACCTCCCTTTTTCCTGATCTGGTAGATTTTCATTTCGTTTTTTGAATTTCTTGAATAAACCTTCCATCCTATTTGTAAATATCTGATAGACAGTAAAAGCATTTGACTTAATCCATCAGTCAAACAACTAAGTCACGTCCAACTTATCACTTTCTCCTCGGATTAGAAATGCAGTTTGTTTATGAAAGTGTCATGCAAACTGTAGCAACTGTTAAATTTTGATTAAAAAAAAAAAAAAAAAATTTTTTTCCATTAATGATAAAAACCTTGCCAAGTATCAAAGGGCACCGCCACCGTTCTGATACGCTTTTAATGTGAAACAGCTGCAGGATCCATTGAACACTACTTCCTATATTTAGGTCCACCTCTTATTTTTAGGGATGCATTCGCAGTGTTTTGATATGTAATATTCCACGAAATTTTAAATCAGCTGGCTAAAGAAATTGAGGATGATTTCAGTTCAAATGCGGTAATATTACTGAAAATGTGTACATATTGCTAATGATACCTGAGGCTTCTCCTAAATCTGACTTTTGACTTCAATTTTGACTCAAATGGACCCAGACGGTTGCTACAATGTATTACTGACAATTCACTATTTTCTCATTGTGTAATAGCAATAAGGATCCGGATATTAACGCCCGCTGATTTTCCACTTTTTCTGAAGCCAGCAGGAGGTACAAACTCTCTGGACATCGCTACTTTTGTTATGCTTCTCCAAGGTGGCAATTTGGCTCAACACCACCTAATGACTGTTTTGATGAGCACATAAATGCTACTTTGGTTTGTGTGATTCAGAAATCAAGCTGTGAGGTGGTTATACTATTATCATCAGACCCCCAGCTTTTAGTGGTCTGGTGCATCTCCAGCTCCTGTTAGGCGTGGATCAATGCATGGTCAATCCCTTCCCTAAGAGGATGTATTGATTGGGGTCCTCTAGATGACCGACCTCTAATCTCTTGAAACGGTGTGCTGCCCCGCCTGCTCTTTGGAGACACTGTATCCTGCCTGACCCGAGGCCGAGCGCAGAGCACGAGAATACAACCGTGTCGGAGAAATCCATTAGCTGCTGCCTTGATAGTCTTTAATGTGAAATGAGTTCAATATGGAATACAGGGTGAGCCTCAGCAGGGGGGTTATGAGGCTGAAGCTTTGAATTTCCCATCAAATGGTTTGGCACACACAGATTGGTCCGTCTTACTCCAGTGCCATGCAGATTTAATTGGAAAGATGTAGTGTTGGTTTACTGCAAATTAAGGCCAAATTTTTAAAAAAAAGTTCATTTTTTTCTTTAAAAGAAATCGGCTTTGCCAAAACATTGTTCTGCCAGAGAAATAATAATGTGTCGCGATAATGAGCAATAAAATATCATTCGTGTCAAAATTTGTGTAATTTTAACGTGGAAAATTTAACAGCAAATATTAAAATGTTAATATTTGGATGAGAATCGGAGGCAGACCAGGAGAACAGAACCCATCCTAAAGCCCTGGGCGGGTGGGGCCTAACAAGGGTTCCATTTGACCTCTAAGATCCAGTACAACAATCTGCATGATAAAAGGTAATTCACATTTCAAGCCATCTTCTGATATCCACAGTTGATGGAACTTGTTGTGAAAATGCCATGGTCTAATCACTGGGCCAACCCGAGGTGCAGAACAGAACACATGACTAGGCAATGTAAAGCGAACTGACTAGCTAAGTTGAAGTGGCCCAAATCAAAAGGGGCTCAAAAGAAATTCCACGTACGGATGAAAAAAAAAAAACCTGAATGGCGCAGGGATGCAATCACCAAATTTAGGGCCATATCATGGTATGACAAGCAGAGCTCAACACAGCAAAGGTGGAGAGCTACTAGACTCGTTCCATTTCCACCGGTAGTTACCAGTAGCCGTCAACACTTACAAAACCTAGCATCTGCAAGTCTATGCACCAATCCAATATCATGTAAAAAGGACCCTGCTACCTCCCAGTTAGCTCTTAGCTGGACGTTGGAGGGTATCTAAATGCCGTTTTGTGACGCATTTCCTACAAAATGAGAAAGAACCAATCACAAGACAGAAGGCGCGACTGGATAGCTGGTAACTTCAGCAATGTTTGTAGCTCCGATAAGCTCTGCTGAACTCCGCTAAATGCTGAAGATTGATTGACAGCTGGATGCCATGAGATTGTTGGTTGAAACTAGTTAGTACAAAGTGATCTAATGTCATGTGACGTGGTCTTAATCATCCAATTTTAATTTAAAAAAAATGTGTTTTCTTTCTTTTTTTGGTATTTATCAGTTAGTAGGCGACAGTATCGTCAAAGATGTGATCTAAATGTGTTAAAATTGCAGTTGTTTTTTTTTTTATTTCAATTCTTCTTTGCTGCTCTAGAAGTTGCACAGGAAGCTGCACAATGCTGCCACTGGCTGGCACAGTATCAGAGAAGCGAAGAAGAATTGATTCAGAGTCAGAATGTGTGCCAGAGGTTAATTTCCATCTCTAGTCCCTAGGCAGGTTGATATATATACAAATGCACTTTGGAAAAAAAATGCGCAATACAACCTTATACCATAACGCAGAACCACAAAAGCATGGCTAAAAGGAGAAGTAACATACCAGCTCGATGGTGGAGGAGTTATTTACAAAAAGAAGAGGCATTTCACTAGTCTGGAGGAGGGATACTTACAAAAGGTCAGACGTACAACAAAGCAAAAAGAAGAATCTGCGTTCCATCATTACTACAGACACACCCTGAAAAATGTTATTATTTTAGGCTGGTATGACGAACCTCTACTGACAGCCCCATTCTAATGTCTAAAGCTGAGCGGCAGGTGGTACATATTAACCAAATTTGATTGAGTTTGATTATTGTTTGATTTTCTTTTCCAATTTCCCAAAAATATCTTCCATTAGGCTCCACAGTAGCCTTCTGAAAGTTAATACCACTTGAGACCAAGCAGCATCATGCTAATGAATGCGTACACAGCCTTGCCCCATTTGGGTCAAGAGGGGGGAAAAAGAAATTAGCAAGTGCTAAACATCACAGCTTAGGCCACACTTCTGTCAGCCTGGATAAGTTTACTGCGGCGTGAATGACGCCACGATGTCTTGGAAATGATTAATGTTTGATGAAGGCTAAGTGCAGGCAGGGAACCATAAGGTTTCGTCTGCTCCTTTGTAAGCGTGAGCAATTGGATGTGACTAGAGGAAAAGGTCAGCTTTGTTTGGAACCAGAGTGGGTCACCACATCTTTTCTTTTTCTTTGCTGTGGTTGTTTTCTGTTAACTACAGTTATATCCGTAATTATTTGGAAAAAATTTCTTTTATCATTTTGCCACTGCAAAACGCAGCAATGGAATTTCAATAACAAAAACAATCAATGTGTTATTGAAAATGTGATTGAATTGATGACTTTGGTTTTAATCTAAGGGATGTCACGAAATGACAACAATGACCTTTTAGGAAATTGGAAATTCAGAGCACCTTTATTTTCAGAGGCTCGAAAATATTTGGACAATTGATTTACAGTTTCTTGGCCAGTTGCGGTTTGTTCCACTCTATCTTCAATAGAAATTAAGCAGATTAAAAGTCCGTAGTTTTTTGGCGTTGACTTGAAATTGATTTGAGCTCTCGATAAGAACTCCAAGGAGATATCAATGCAAATGAAGGAGCCAATCATTAGGCTGATAAAATAAAACGAATTTATCCGGGGGGGATGTTAAGAGTCACCAAATCAACAATTTGGTTCATTTTAAAAACAAAAGCTTAACAACACCCACAGGGCTGGAAAACCAATGAAGACAACTAAAGTGGATGATCGCACAATTCTTTCCTTGGTGAAGAAAAAGATGGATAGATGGATGAATGATAAAGAGGAAAATCAGCATCTGGTGATATCCCTGAGTTCCAGACTTCAAAATTTTTTATCAAAGTGTTAAAAGCTCCTTATTTTTGTGAAAACTCTTACATTAAAGCTGAATGGTAGCACTTTAACTTCATGAGGTAGCCCAATATATTACAAGTTTGAGGCAAACCTTCTTTTCTTACTTTCATTCATAAAATATCGGCAAAAACTACAAGGAATATCTGCATATTTAATGAACAATTAGAAATTTTAACTAATGTAGTGGATTACAGACATGAAACATAGCACAATCAAAAGGACCTGAAACTAGTTAATCAGTTGGCAACAGTGTGGAGTCTATTAATAACAGAATTATTTCAACCTGGGGAGTAGAGAAGCCATTTTAATCCCAGTCAAGCCCAAGCCAGGATGTGTTATCCAAAGCAGTTCAAAGCATCTATACATGGAAGCAGTGGGAAACAAATGTTTGGCTGGCCCCCTCTAACAGATGTCCATTTCGACTAATGCAATGATATAAACACATTAATATGAGCGATTCGGGTGAGTTCTGGGGCTTTTGCAGACGGCTGGGAATGCAAACCTTCAAACAGATCCACACCA
Organism: Mola mola; assembly: GCA_001698575.1. Classification (NCBI taxonomy): domain Eukaryota; kingdom Metazoa; phylum Chordata; class Actinopteri; order Tetraodontiformes; family Molidae; genus Mola; species Mola mola. The sequence continues at coordinate 2,223,121 of KV751372.1, read as the reverse complement.
AGTCTATTTCCGATATTTTTAAAATGCACCAAATGTGTTCTACATTCAGATATAAAGACCACAGGCAGGTTCTATGACTGGCCCAGGTGTGAGCTTTAGCTTCAAGGATGGACTACTTTTTGCAGAGCAGAAGGCATAAGCAGTGTTTTATTAATGAGGCATATAAAAAGGTCACACTTCTAACCCTGAATGCACATGCCTGGTTTCCCTTTTGTTCAGTAGTCCTTTAAATAAACTTGTCTATCAGGACATGATCGCTGGGGTCAAAAGTACACACAAAAACAGCAGCACGGCACATCCGGGTGAACCCATGAAAGTATGTGTTCTCCTGGTCGATTTGCATTTCGTTTGGTGTAGATCGGACTCATAGTAATGGCTGACTATACAAACCCAATAACAAAAAAGTCCGGATCATTGTGTAAAATGGGAATATAAACAAAATACAGTGATTTGCAAATCCTTTTCAACCTATATTGAACTGAATTTCCCACAAATTAATGATAAATTAATGTTAATTAACTTTATTGCTTTTTGGGAAAAATACACAAATATTGAATTTGATGCAAGCAGTACATTCCAAAAAAGTTGAGACGGGGGCAAAAAAAGAGTGGGGAAAGTAGTGAAATGCTCAAACATTCAGCCACCAGCCGCAACATTACACAGGTAAGTAGGCTAGTTGGTAACAGGTGAGAGTACCATGACTGGGTATGGAAGGAGACCCCTGAAAGGCTCAGTTGTTACCAAGCAACGATGGTACTAGCTGCTCCACCCTGTGGCAAATAGTCCAATAGTTCATGAAAAATTTTTGTCAATGTGCAACTGCAAGTATTTTACAGGATTTCACCATCAACAATCCGTAATATCATCAAAAGATTCATAGAATCTGGAGACATTTCTGTACGTAAGGGGACAAGACCAAAAAACCGACACTGAATGACCGTGACCTTCAATCCCTCAGACGGCTCCGCATTATAAACCGGCCTCATCCAGGAACTGTGGGCATCGGAATCATTTTACGAGGGCATTAAAGTCCCACTCACTGATTAAGCCCAATAATATCGAACCCACCCACTTTTACTGTCTGTTTACTCATTGGAACTTTCAGAGTGCCGTCACTTCTGCTTGGCTTCCTCAATCAGAGTGCATCTAACGGCCATTCACACCACGTTTTATCTAATGTTGTATTGTGTGTCTGTGTTTATTTTTTGTTGCAGCCTAGGGTAGGCTAAAATGATTCACCATATTCTCGTAGCCTATCACACCCTGACCGGGACATAAAGCCGCCTGATCAGTGAACATCCAGCCAATCACAACTAATTAGGCTGTGTTTTGAAAGCTAAATGAAGCCAGTGTTCATTTCAGCTGAAAAAAATTGACATTTTTCATGGCAAAAGATCAATGCAGCCGTGTACCCAGACGTCTACCAGTCGAGACACAGGAGCAACAGTAACCGCCGTAATGCTCCTGCACAGTAAGGGAAGATGTGACAGGTAGGGGGCAGGAGGGAGAGGCATCAGCGAGCTTGCTGCTAGTCCTGGGAACCCAACTCACAGTTGGCCTAACGTAACTGACCTGGGTGGAAAAGACAGCGTACCACAGCTGAGAAAGTTGGCATTTATGTTGTGAAAGGAGTTTGAGCCTTCGGCTGTGAGAGGAAAAGCCAAAGCCATATATCAGCAACATCCAGAAGCTCCACCCACTTCTCTGGGCCCAAACTCACGTGAGATGAACGGACCTAAAGTTAAAAAAGTGTGCTGTGGTCCGAGTCCGCATTTCAGATCGTTTTTGGAAATAATGGCTGTTGAGTCCTCTGGGCCGAAGAGCGAAAGCACCATCCGGACTGTTTTAAAAGCAACGTTCAAAAGCATCTGTGATGGAACGGGGGTGTATTATTGCCCATTGCATCATGGGTAACTGTCACATCCGTGACGGCATCATTAATGCTGCATACAGGTTTTTGGGCAACAAATGCTTCCTTCCAGATGGTGTC
>KV751372.1:2210907-2221029 GCA_001698575.1 Mola mola | reverse complement strand
TCTGCGGTGTTACAACAACATGGCTTTGCAGTAAAACAGTGCAACTGGCCTGCGTGTAGTCCAGGCTGGTCGCCTATTGAAAATGTACAGTGCATTATGAAGCACAAAATACGACCAAGCATCTTAAGATGCATATCTAGAAAGAATGAGAAAGAATTCCACTGACAATACTCGAGCAGCGAGCGTCTTCAGTTCCCAGACGCTGACTGAGTGTTAGAAAAGGTCCCTTTTTTGGAACGGGTTGCGTTGCAATTTGCAATTCTGAATTTGTGTATATTTTCGCAAAACACAATGGAGTTAACCAGTTTGAACAATAACTCTCTTGTCTTTGTGCTGCATTCAACCAAATAAAAGTTGAAATTGATCTGCAAATCACTGCAATCACTGTGATTTACTAACTAACAGTCCTTGAATGTTATTATCAAAAGTACAACTTATTTCATACAGAGGAACTGAAAGCGAGTATGACCAATCATCATATTCACTCTTGACTACCCTGCCGTCGCTGATCGATGGCCGGAAGTTCGGCGTGCACATACATGCAAGGGCAGGTAGGAAAAACGGCGTGAAGAGCTGAGGCTGACCGATGCACTATTTATTCCAGCAGGGAACATGCTGATGCTACACTGATGGTGGTGCGGGTGGAGAAAACAGGCTGCCTCACCACAGGCTGAACTCATTATTCTCAAAGACTAGCCTGGGCGCGCCATAATAATCCCCTTGTTTCTGAGAGAAGGGGGGCTGATTGTGCTGCCATACATGCGGGAACTTTAATAAAAACAAACCTCAGAAGAAGCCGGCAAAAGGGCAGCCATGCTGGGTTGGAGTGAAATCATGAATAATATACTGCGGTGTTAATCACCCCTGCAAAAAAATTCCTCTAGCCCAAAATATGTGTGATGTTTACGTTCATTTAACATCCGCAAAAAAATCTGACGTTACAAGCAAAAACATCAAAAAACTCCCAATTGTTAAAGAAATGTCAGAAACTAGAGCTCGGTCAGGATCACCTCCGAAGTTCAATGTGATGTAAAACGGTGTCAAGATCCGCCTCTGGTACAACTTTTTCATGCAAATCAGTCCGGCAGCTTTTGTGTAACCCCGCTGAAAAAACAAACAAGTAACTCACAGATGGTAAAACATAACCTATGTGGTGGAGGTAAAAATGGCCAACCATTATTAGTATGTATAAAATGACAAATATCGACACAAAACAATGATGATATATTTACTCTAGTCAAGCAAAGACGTTCATTTTGTAGTTTTAATGAAAGGTTTCGTTATGCCAAATTGTCTTTGAGTTAAAAATACAACGACTTAAAAATAACTTATTTTATAGATGAGGGGGTGCTTGTGTAAAATATTTGCTGTACGATTCATTCATATTTTGTTTAGTCCAGAAAAAAAACAAGAGGATAATTTCAGTCAAAGCTGTTTTGTTCATTAATTCTCAAAAATTGAAACACTAAAGGTGAATTATTGAGTCTTGCATTAATTAAACTGTCACGTCTACACAAGCAATTTCTGTATATAATTGCTGTCTTAATAATTACTTTCCATTGATTTTTGTTATTAAAATATATATTGCAGTGCTATTTTTGTAAAATGACTTCCTTTCTGAGTAACTGACTGGTATCACCTTTAGAGCACAATGACAACACAGGTATTCTAGAGCTGCAACTATGAAATTGCAAACCATTATTTACCTGAAAACAAGCACTCCGTCTCTCCAGGTCTCCTCACATTTCACACGCCTCGTATGAAGTCCTGCCACACTATAATGTGTCGTTACAACATTATATCACACCAATATTCACAACAGCAGTCATAGCCAGGAGGTATAAAAAAAAAAAAACAAAACGCTGTGGTCACCTTAACACAACCTTGACACCAGCAGACACTAATTTTAAAGTATCATATATATTTTTCACCCATCCAGTTAATTGTTCAGATGTAATGAAGATCTAAATGCTCTTATGAATAAAGACAATGTTCATTTATTATTTAAGTGACCTCATTTTGGTCCAATTTTAACAAATGGAGTTGCTGCTATAAGGTTGGTCAAACCAGGGCCTTTAAGGGCCTTTAATGGATTTCAGAAATACTGGGGAAGGTCATTGGTCTCCCATATTACACTGGCCAGATTTACAGAAAAAATTTAATTGTAAAATGAATAAATCCAATAAAATACACATCATTGATATAGAGAAGGTAACCTCACTGGCCTCACAGTTGATAACCAAAATAACTCAGAGCGGCTGCAAAGTGTTTTGCTTGCATTGATTCCTGATAAAGCAGAAGGAAACGAGCCTTTAAGAGCAAGCACGTTACACCACAGCTACTGTACTTACGATAGTGCTGCTAAGTAGCTAATGGCAATCGACCTGTAAACCTAAATTTTTAAACATTCATCATTCACTGCCTACGTAGATAGCAGGGATGAAAGTTACATTCGCCAAGTATTTTTGTTCAAGCTAAACTTCCATTAAACAAAGTCCAATTGTTCCAACCGCTCATTAATTTCAGTGGGAAACACTTTGTCATTCTGTAAGTGATGGTAAATTGCTGGCTGGCACAGACTCAAACCCATATAGGAAGTGGCTGTGTCAGCTTCTGCGAAATGCTGCTTCTTGCCCCAGCAGCTTCAATCTGTGCGGCATTACAGGAGTCTCCATTTGACTAATGTGAAACGGGAGCTTTCTAAACCAATCCAAACCAATGGAAAAACATTTCTCATTCTTTGTTTGAAAAACAGAGTCCAATAAGTGATTCATAGTGTTTTCAGAATAACTGGCCTTAATTATGCACGCGATATGTGCCAGGGAAAGCATGGAATTGTTCAATTTTGAATGAGTACTGTGTCAGCTTCTGCGAAATGCTGCTTCTTGCCCCAGCAGCTTCAATCTGTGCGGCATTACAGGAGTCTCCATTTGACTAATGTGAAACGGGAGCTTTCTAAACCAATCCAAACCAATGGAAAAACATTTCTCATTCTTTGTTTGAAAAACAGAGTCCAATAAGTGATTCATAGTGTGTTTTCAGAATAACTGGCCTTAATTATGCACGCGATGTGCCAGGGAAAGCATGGAATTGTTCTGAATTTTGAATGAGTAACACTAGCGTGGAGTTGATGGTCATCCATTCTGAGAGCTGACAAAATAAATTAAACGTGGAGGGGCTGTACGAGGTCAACTGAAGAGTTCTTGAGGCCCAGGGGAGACTTTGTTTGGAGCTTTGGGAAGAGCTAAGGGTTGAATAAAGAAGGACGTGGAAACAAGAAATCTGGACGGTTAAGAACGGCAACTCTTCTCTTTCTGGCATATGTGCCAAAATAGTATTTAGGGTACAGTACCAAAGAAATGATGGTGCTCAAACTCGGAAAAAAAATCTAAAACGCAAAGAGAAGGGTGCAAAAATGTAAAGTATACAGCTGCTTGACCAATCAGGATGTTTCTATTGCACAGAATAACTAATTAGAACCAAAGTTAGCAGAAAACGAGCACATGAACATAGATCAGCGTGAAAATAATTCCCACGTGAAATGCGCAGGATTTGGCGCAGTCTTACATCGGACAGTATGACATATCGTCAAAATCTAGCAGCAGCGGGCCTGCAGTCACAGTCCACTACCTTTCCTATTTTTCCTCTGAAATGACCCGCAGTTGTCATTTTTCAAAATATTAGTGTGACAAAATAGGCGGCGGGCTGACATGGCCGTCAAACCCGGCCGCGGCTATTTTTGCTCCGAGATGACCCACCCCTGTCATCTTTCAGCACATTAGCGTGACAACATAGAAGGGAGATTGAAGTGGCCCCATCTGTGGCTGACGGGGGACGCAATGAATTGATTTTTACTGTCTGATGTGCTTCTGTCACATCAGACACTCAGTTTTTTTTACTACTTACCACAGAATATTTCACCAAATTCGAAGAGAAAAAAAACAAAAAGTGATCAACAGTTACCACTTCAGCCATTTAGCCTCGATATACAAGTCTGGTTCTGGAGTAAGAGCTTTCATAACCTTCAGTAAGTATTAATTATGTTGTATGATTCTTCACATCTGTGGTGAATTGCACATCAGTAATTGCATATTTACAGATGCTTAAGTGTGCTCCACTTGATTATAATGCAAGTGTTAATGTCATGAATACAGACATACAGGCGCGGAAACAGTAACTTTATAAAAAAGTCTGGCAATAATAATAATAATAACAACATCATTTGGTGACGGATTAAAGTCAAGGATTTTAAATTTTAAATGACTGCTCCTCTGAAAATAACAAGCTCATGTGATTTCAGGTGAAATAAATAAAAACAATTAAATGCACTAATCAACTTGCTGAATTGCGTCAAACTGATATTCCTGAACAGATTTTTAATGCAGTGGCTCCCCACCACTTGGAACCAATGTGACCATGTGAACTGCAGGAATAAAGAGTCAAACGAGATGCATGTTAAACGTACACTAATAGAGTTTCATCATGACGGGCGTGAAGATTGAAGTTCTTCAAATGGACCAAGACCTGACAAAGAGGTTTCCACATTCTCATGCTTAATTTATTGACCCAATGAACTAACAATACGCATTGCTTTTTTATGTAAAGAGGCAGATGTGAAACAGGTGTTTAATTTTACATATACAGGCTGGTAAGTACTAAACATTAGCCTGATGGTTTGCCAACTTCAAATGGAGCAGAATGAGAAGCTTTCATTGTAATCAATAAGAGGTCTTTATATATAAACTTGGCACGGAGCACATTGTGGTCTCACTTAACGGACACTTATGTCTGATATGAAAAAAATGACCTTCTGTGTGCGGTATAATGGTGTTTTATGGCTTTTAAGAAGCACTAATAGAGTCCTCTGAGCTAATCGCTCTGGTGTAGGAGGTAATGTAATGCAATGTAATGTATATGCAGAAAAGCACCGTCCTCCGAGAGCCGTGCTCAACAGGTCAGTGTTTACGCCAGAGGAACACATGATGCCTCTACGTGGGCAGTGCAAAGTGAGCACATTGTCTTGAATTTCATCTCCGACAGGCTCTAACCTGAGCCAGATTTATTTTACTAATATTATTCCGGTTTTTTTACCTCAATTTCCATACCGTCTAAGGAGGGGCATTTCAAGCACAAATGCCATTTGATCTTCACGGGGAATCGTCCAATAAATGTGATTAAAACGTGTAAAATAATACAAAAAATGTGATAAATTTGTGATATGCCAGTTGCCTAGCAGAGTTTGCACTGCACCTCATTTTCAGTTGTTCCGTTGAGAGAGTTCCACAGAACTTTATGACGACTGTACTCGTCTTTGCATGTTTCTGCTGTTTGTATGGTTCCTGCAGGATGTACCAGCATTCAGATAAATACTAAACTGACCTCGAGTGGGGAATCCTGCGGTGCACACATTTTACCGAGGCATCAGAACCCTCATCTGTTATCGAGTTACTTACAGGCGCCGACAAAAACAACGGGAAAATGTATAATTTCAGCAAAACCAGTAAGTTTTCAAATTTTTTACAATTTTACAAATACTCAAAAAGCAGGACCCATCGCTTGTACCAGCGAATAACGGCTGAATCGCGAGTTGCTATTGTTCCCTCTCATGCCATCAAATACATGTCAAAGTTACATTTACATGAATGCGAGACCCCAGCAGAGGATATATATACACTTCAGTCTACGTTCTCTGAGTGACTGGACAGATACTGTAAAATCATAATCTCAGCTGTATAACATTATTGGGGCAATAAGTTTCAAATAGCTTTAAAACACTTTAAAGCACTTTGCCTTCTACAAAGTAAAGCCAATTTCATTACTGATCATCGCACGGTAAACAACATTAAAAGGTCAGAGGCACTTTGAATGGACCGGATGTGAATGCAATTCAACTTTACAGACGTGTTCAAGTTTATATTGTCACAACCACCTCGAAACCTGCCAAGATAAGCCAGGCGTTTCTGCAACAATCGGCAAAGGGAATTAGACGATCCTGGCGTGTCAGGTCAACTCTGCAATGCCAGACAGCCAATCACTACACAGACGGTTTGCTAGACCCGCAGCTTCTCATCCTCAAAAAAATATTCCTATGCGGATTAACTGCTCCTTCACCCATTTTCATTTTCAGCGGAGAAGGTATTAATCTGACAGCCGAGCGAAGCCCAACAAATACTACACACTTCAAAGAAGCAGGGAAACCAGTCGGGTTCAAGCATTTTCTCTCGCTCCTATTTCCAGTCTGACACATCCCTTTCCCATGGCGTTTCAAACAACTTTCAGTAAAGCCTAAAATAAACAGTTGCTTGCTGAACATTTGAGCTCATTTAGAGTTGGATCCAGTTCATCGACTGAGTGAGTTCAGGCTGGGCGGTCGCAGGTAAAGTCTTGTGTACATTTTCAAGCCTCACAGCACTCTCCATCAATCTTTCATGCTCGCTTCTTAATTATGTAATGATTTTTTTCAGTGCCATTTGCAGCTGTAGACACTTTGTCTCAGTCTACCTCATTATTTTTGTAGTCAAGTTAGTGGCGTCCTACATTTCACAGAATGTCTTTTGCCTCCTACACAGAGCAAAGTGTCTCCAGACTGCAGCGCATTTAATCTACTGTTAGGGGATAATAATTAAGCATTAAAGTTAAACTTACTGTGGCCACAAACTGTTCCCTAAGAGCCTCTTATGAGTGGAAGGATGGCCAACAATTTCAGGTCTACAGCTTGTCCAGCAGTGATCCATCACCTAGTAGAGTTCTGGGTTCCAACTGTGGTCCATCCAATCGAGTTGTAAGTGATGGATGGCTGATTGGACAACTTGAACAGCGCAAAAACATCTATCCATGGCTGCTGTTCTTCATTCTCAGGGGGAGGCCCTGATTTCTGAATATTCATTAAGTCATAAGCATACTGAATCTTTGAGCATTATTCCATCCTTTTTTTTTTTTTTTTTTTTTCCCCCCCAAACAGGAGTGAATGAGGACACAATGAAATGGATTCAAAGTCTGTCAGATCAGAGGCTAATGGAGAACAGGGAGTGGCTTGTCCTACTTGCTGAATTACTGCCGCTTCAATGCCCTGATTAATTGTGTTCCAAGAGATAAACAAACCGAATACACACCTATTTCCAGCATTTCGAGAGACGGTTGCTGGAAACATAAATCAAGACCCATTAATTTTCGATCTTTGAGGCAGTGGTTATATAAAGGCCCCTATAAACAATTCCCAGTCGATTACAACAAAAAGAGATGTGAGCATCTAGAAAGAAAACTTTCAAAATATTGAACAGATTCAACTTTTTGCTCTCACTCTGGTTTTCATAACGATAGCTAACACACGCTGACGATTTCCTATTCATCTGACAGCATCCAGAAAATGCAACCGATCTCTTGTTTGAATTATTTTTTACTTTAATGTTGTCAGTTACAAACTGCTGCTGATATAATAAGTTAGATGAAGTTATATGATCACTTATCAATAGTACAGATTCATAATTGTCCCCAAACAATAACATATAATACAGGAAATTGTGGTACAATGTAAACACAGGGGATAGGCATTTTGACAAATATATCAGCACTTGTCCATTGTCCAGTTGGGGGTTTTGGATGTTTTTTGGGTGAGTTTCATTCCATTTGGCAAACTTAGCAGTTGATTTAACAGTTGAACAGTTGAGCCTTTCCTCTAAGAGTTCTTGTAGTATCGCAGTACACGGCCGCTGAGGTGAACGACAACTGGTTGAAAACTGAAATGAAAACTAGAAGTCAGACTCTCTTATGTAGAAAAACTTGGTCACATGGTACCACAATCACCTAAAGCTCAATATCTAAAAACTCACAGAGCTTAAGGCGCAAATGAGGTCTAAATTATGAAACATGGATTCTTCACATTCATGTTTACATGTTTTTGTGTCAAATTTTGTCTTTATTATTTTCCTGAATTCTCAGGTTATGACTCATTGTGTTCAGCATGAGCTTGATTATTAAATTCTTATCAGTTCATGCTTGGGTCTAAATGAGAATTGTTGCCGAATCCGAAGAATTTCCAATCGAGGAAGGTCTGACAGCTGAGCAGAAAACAAGCGAACCTTTACTCAGGAAAGTGTTCTTTTTATAGTCGAGTTCTTTTTGTTTGGCACAAATGAGAAAGACTTTGTGACACTAAGAGATATTAAGTTGCATTTCACAGTCTCACATTCTAGAAGTTCCCCTCAAGTGAGTGCTTCATTGTTCTCGGGTAGGTGAGACTTTCCCTCGTCTCCTCAAACTAGGACACAAACAAAATGAGATGGCGCGCTATTGTGCTGCAATTGTCTGGCAATTATTGGTGAAAATATCAGTCAAGACAGGGTAACAATAGATGAGACAAAGGACAGGATCCGAGCACAGTGGCGGAAAGTGATCTATTTCAATGGGAGACAGCGTAACAGCCCGCAGGGTCTCATCAGGAGCAAATTCACTGAAATGTAATACAAGCTGGAGTGTTATGGTAAAAGAACAAAAGACGGGAGAAGCCGGATCACTGGAGGCCACTGTGCTGCAGTGGCTAATGCATACCTGTATTCCATTCTGAGGGGCTTTCATTTCACCTCTGGTGATTACAGCGGGACACCAGCTGTATTGTTTATTTTGGCTGAAAGCACAAACGATATGCATCGATTCCGTATTCATTCATTGTTAAACTCGGCATCGTATTAATGAACGCGGGGAGAAATGGGCCCAATTACAGCGAGCGGTGCGTCGTCGAGACTCCACACGCAGGGCGAGATGAGGAAGGTCTCAAAGCGAGTGGAGAGAAGCAATCAGAGGCCACTTGTTTTCTTGTGTGAAGTTAAAAAACTGAAATGGAAAAACACTTCTTGCTGAGACTGACAAATGGTCCACTTACTTCCGAATCAGTGGGTCCACATTTTGTGATTACTTGAGCTTTTCCAGTGTCCTTTTCATAAACCAACACTTTCAACATTTTATGTCAATTTAGCAATTTATTTGATATGTTCAAATATTTGCTGTTTTCATTCAATAGCCTCACATTGCAAATTGATCACCGTCGACTTTTTTCTCTGATCACTCGTGACAGACATCCGTCATCATAACTGACACACGGGGAAGCTGGAAAAAATACACAATACACACATATCATATCATATCCTACATATACATATATACATATCATTTTATGTTTTTGTTTTTATGTTCCACGGACGCTGAATTTTTTTAATCTGCGCTTTATTTTGTCGATTTCTGGACCTTCATATTTCTTTGTAACACATTCTGAGGCGAGATACCTTCCATAAACCTCAAGGTTTTTGGGTTTTTTTTATCTCACCTACACAATCTGCTTTTTTTTTGGCTTTCTGCTGCCTGTTTTACTGCGCAGAAATAAATACAAACAGTAATCAACGGTGAAAGCCTAGTGTACATTTCCGAGACTGTTCCCACGTAGAGCAGCAAAGTTATGTCTGCACCACTGTGCTATTCTGACCTCCTATGATTAATCCTTTACTTGTTTTCATTACTTTTCTCTGTTTGTTGTGGCCCGAGATCAAGTGTAGTAAAACGTAAAGCAGAGCTGAATTACGTAAAAAGCAGCCGTATGTCAGGTCGCAGTCGCCGATGCGCAAGAGTGCCAATATAAACATCACTTATGATCAAAATTTTGCCCACGTAACCATTTAATCACCGTTAACAACAGCTGTAACATTAAACTCCCTCCAGGAACAGAGCAATTTCGCACATTTAGCAGAAGAAAGATGTGCATTAAACGTGGGGCCGTTAGGAGTAGAATTCTGCTGATGGTACCTTAACACAATCCAAAACAGCGACATGGAATCACTAAGTGAGTGTAAACAGTGTGCCACTTATCGAATTAGTGCTGGGAAAATGCGCATAAACCTGAATATAAAAAACAAAGGGAAAAAAACGGGGTGAGTGCCGGCTTTAAAAGAACTTCTAGATGAATGCAAATATAAACAATTCTTTCTGCTGCCGATGTACATAAAGGGCAGTGTTGCCAGTGAATTTAAGGCAACTATTAATTTAGTACAATACTTTATTCTTAAAGTATTGTTAAGTAGTATTGTTTAATTAAGTATTAAGTATTGTTATTCTTAAAGAATTCTGCAGGAATGA
>KV751372.1:2196734-2210207 GCA_001698575.1 Mola mola | reverse complement strand
ATTCAGATCCAAATTATTTTGGGGCAAAATATCTAAATTCTACATATTTGTTATAAATATGCACAGTGACTGTAGCTGTCGTGACCAACCACCCCCAACTGCCCTTTCTTATGCGGTCTGTCTGAAAAGTACTGTTTTCTGGTCAGCATCTGACATTTTTTTTTTTTTATAAGCTTTTAAGTTCAAGCTCTCGTTTTTTCTTCACGTAAAAAGCAGCCGTATGCCAGGTCGCATTCGCCGATGTGCAAGAGTGGCAATATAAAGGAAAATATCTGTTCCGTGACAGACAGTTTTCTCTAGTCCCACATTAAATATATTCATATCACCCGGCACTAGCCGGTTCTGTAGAATTTCAGACCTCACACGCTTTACAGGATGATTCAAGAACAAGCACCGGTTGCCCCAATGGGAGCATAAAAAAGATTATAACCAAGATTCCTGGTACCGGCCTTGAAATATCCTGATTACAGCTCTGGAAAAAACTGACCTGATCAAAAAGCTATACTAAAAGAGTGAGCAATGACATTTTCGTGATAATGATCCTGAACATGCAGAAGGGGGGCAGGTCAAGTGTGGCAAAATGCTCTTTATAGGCTGACTAACTCCGCCCCCATCAGTTGCGACAGCCCCTAGCAGGAACAGGCCTAAAACAGGAGCGAAGGGGCGGTGGCAGGTAATCACAGAAGACACTAAGTGTGTGATGATGTCAAGTTTTGATCAGTTTAACCGGAGCGTACGTCTGCTTAATCCACCGAGAGTGAGCTGTCAGCAGGCTTGACTGTCTCTTTATTGATTTTGCTGTTTTACCCAATAAATTTGAAATGCTGAAGGTCCTCCAGTGTTTCCTTTGATCACTGTGTTGCAGAGTCGTCGCTGAATTTATCAGAGAACTACACTGTGTCGCGCTGCTATGACGTCACACTAATTACGCAGCTGCTGGTGCGAACCCCGCCCACCAGGAAGCGTTGGGGTCGTCGGTGGAAACGAGCTCACCGTTCCCACGTGTGCTTCAATGAAGAGAACTGAGCCGCACTGTCGAATGGAAACGATTCTGTCGCGGACCGTCTAATTAGTACAAGCATGTGCATATGAAATTCCAAAAACAAAGCCAAAATCGAGCTCAAGCATCCACCTTTTTTGAAGGGGAAAAATACGAGGAGAAAAGAGACAGAAATAAAAATAAATGCTGATTACAACAAATTAGTGGAGGCCTTTAGTTTAATAAACGTGTAGTATCCAAGTCCAGGCTGATGAAACCCTGATAACACCATCAGGGACCTATTCTGATGCATAAATGTTCTCTTAATTAAAATCTAATTGTTTTTGTAAGTAACGCTAGTCAAGAAATATCTAGAAAAACAAAAAAAAAAAAAGTGAATTACACATTTGTTATATCACTGAGACGACGTCCCATCGACATATAACGTCTAAGCTCATTCTTACTCCTAATGCAGATTCCTGATTCCTTAAAATACATGCATTTGTCTTTGCACTTGCTGGAGACCTCGGCCGGACAAGACTCCTACAAGTGATGTATGGAAATACTTGGATTCACCTCGGTAGCCTTGCATCAACATTATGCAAATGTGATCATAAATATTCAAACCTCGGATGAATTTGACTCATTTCACTTATGCAGCCAGATTTGCGAACAGTGGAGAACAACAGGATTCGATACCCAGGCCGGTATGGCTGCCTTCAGGATGGCAGATTGCAGCCCATGCCCACCGCCCACCTACACCCCCTCCCCGATCCCTCCGGAGATTTGGAATCGAGGGGGCTTACTTGACATCCCATCCGTCGGCAGCACACTAACAAGTGGGGCATAAACCTTTTTTCTCTCCTTGATTACACTAAGTGCACAGAGGCCAGACGCGACCCAGCAGAGTCACTGTAGGCTGGTGGAAACAGAAGGGGGGTGGGGGTCACTTGGGCTCCCCTTCCTTCAGGAATAAAGCCATTGCTCTTCATTAGAGCCGGAGATGCTGCTGGGGGGTCACAGAGGGAGAACAAGTCCATTTCCACACCTGTTTTCCATCACCGGGGCTCCTACACAGCTTGACTGACATCCAAACTACTACAAGGATTCAGCTCAGTCAGATTCTGCTGCTGTTTGTAACCGAAGGCCGTTTTCTGCCACCACGCAGCCGCAACAAAACAAAGGCAATCCCAAGACAGGATCTATACCGAACGGAAATAAACAACTTCATTGTTTTAGGCAGGAAAGTCTGTAAAGTAAGATCTAGCAGCCAAAATCAGTGACAACAGAGGTCTTCAGTACATGTAGCGAACATGGTCCTAACAACTCATCTGTTGGTGTGACTGGAGCTTCTTTCAAACAGCTTAACAATCAGGAAAAGTGAAAAGAAAAATGCAGAATGAATTAAGTGCCACGTTATATGTTAAATGTGCACATTAAAATGTCTAAAAACACTTATCTCTGCTACTTAAGTTCTACAGATGTTTATTTACATTTCCCAGATTATATTTAAACCAACATGAATCCGTCATTTCATTTAACGGAGCAGTTATGGAGCTAAATCTGGGCCAAAAGTTTCATTAATTGGAAAGAAATCAATTGAGCTAGAAATACTAAAAATCTAAACTGTACGATGAAACTTTTATTTTAAACTTCAAAAGAGACAAAATGTATTTAAACTAAAAAGATTTTTTTTTCCAATTTAAATAAAATTTTGATTGAACTTTGAATTTTTGTGACTAAATTGTTATCACAATTTAACTCTTGACCCCCTGTTGTTTATTTGTTTTAAAATAAAAAAAAAACAAAACATCTCCCCCATTTCTTAAAAGGAAACAAACTCTTTTTTTTTTTTTTTTTAGAGCTCGCCTCCTCTGATCGTTTCACCGGGGAAGGGCAGCAGAGGGAAAGTGTTTCCGACCACGAGGCTGTTGCTAACGTGACTATTTTAACGGGCAGTGGAGTTGCTTCCATACGAGTCTCATGTTCAGTTCCCAGAGGTGACAACCCCGAGCTTTCAGACGGACCATGTTTTTATTTTCTCACTTAGAAAGAAAGGGAAACAAGCACTGTTTTGCAGTTTGTCGAGTGTGTAGCCTCCCCACCTCAGAAGTGAGAAGAGATTCTTAACCTTTAGAAAGAAACATTTCAGTGTTTTACCCTTTTTGTCTAAGAAATAATAAAATAACACTTCTTCATTTATAATTTGTCTTGAATCTCATTTTGCTTAAAAAAAAAAAAAATGGTTTTGAATAGTGAGTTTAGTGAATCGTAACATCCCGGCTATAACGCTTTGTATCCGTCTACATCAGTATTTGTATTAATGACTCCGCACGGACGCGTGACTCTGAATAAACGCTGACCCTGCAGCCTTCGCCTTTTCAGATTTAAATTGACGGGAACGGCCAGAATAAATCATGCTAGAACTTTTTTTTTGTAGTGGCCTTGATGCTTCTGAGGAGCAATGCCAGTCACATGTGCAGCACCGTGGAAACAAACAACCAACCACCAATTCAATTCGGGTTTTCGATCTGTGCAAGCAAAGCAATATCGGTTTGTGTTGGGTACATTTCGCACCGTTTGCAACATTCTCAACTCCAATGTTTACGGAAAAAATTAGGACAGCACCACCCTGGGAGGCTCTGAGCTAATCAAACATCCCTGCTGATGCAAACAATCCCTTCCATTGCCACTGGATGCTTGAGTGCAAACCTTTCCATTGCAAAATAAAAAGAAAAGTGTTCAACAAAGGTGTGGCAACAATGCCAAAAAAAAAAAAAATAGTTAGATTCACTTTACACACTTCAAATGAATCAGCTGTAAGAGTAAGCTTATTTTAGTGTGTCACTAACAATCCCAGTAGGAAGTTATGACTATTGGGCAACAACCTGAGCTGTGTAAGCAGGTCAAGTAACACTGTTATACTTTCACAATAACAGTCCCCGCACTCACCTTCCGCACTGACTCAGCATTGCATAACTTCACAATAAAAAAAAAAAAAAAAAGAAAAAGCAGGGATGTTTTTCACGGTGACTGACAGGTTGCCTAACCGAGAGTTCAGGTCCCAGCAAGCGTGCCGTCGAACTGCTGCATTAGCACTTTTTCTAACTTGTAAAGTGGCGAGTGTAAAATCCACATTAGAGGTGAGCCATCGAGGAGCTGCATAAAGACGACTACCAAGTGCATTAATTCCACGAAAATCCCCGCATTGCACCTTTAATCACCGGCGTGCCTCAATATCACTTTCATTTCCATCTCTGTTCTTCGGATTTCCTTCCCTATTAAAGAAAAGGCTTTCTGACCATCAAACAGACGTGTCCACAAAATCTGCAGGATAAATAATATCTTTTAATCGAGCTTTAATCACATTAAAGAGGCAGATCGTGTGAACATAACACTGCTGATTCAAAGGACTGAGCGCACAGCATCATTACATGCGTTTGTGTGCCGATATTGAAAACGTTGAGATGTGTTTTACACAAGGACGCACGATCGACCGTGTTAACGTGTCCATGTGCTGCTTTTACGTGCGACGCTCATCGTGGCTGAAATAAGCATCAACGTCATGGCTGAGGGTCCCGCTCAGGATTTTTGGCCTCCGGCAAAACTAATTCTGACAGCCCAGGTCCTCTTGCACCGGAAACCTTTAGGAACCAATCCTGCTTGATGTTCTTCAGACAGGAGCACAGGATTTCTTCATCTCTGGACAATAAAATCGCTTTCAGTATTGGCTAAAGAAATCGCTACTGGACTGGTACTGTGTTTCGCTTTGCAGACAGAGGCGATCACCTCGTCGCTCGGTAAAAAGCCCCTTTTATCCTCAAACAAAGAATATCACAACCAAAGACAATTTCAATACAAAGGGATGCGGCGAATGGCGTGAGGACAATGTCAAACACGTGCCTGGTCATCTCCAGTGACTTATATAATCCGAACGCGGGCCTACATGTCAGTTGGCTCCTCTGGGTGACTCACTGGTGCGATTTGATGGCTCTTCCAAAATCACACTCTGTGGTGAAGTGAATGAATGCAGGCGCCCTTCGCCCAACTGCAGCTGGAATTTGTACCATTTACTTGTATTGAGCGCAGGGACATAAAAACAGAAGAGACCCAGTAAATGCAGGCAAGATGTGAGCACTGGAGGTAAATCATTGATCTGCTCTCAGCTTTGTTTGAAACCACTGGGATGCACGTCACCGACCAATCAGCCTCCGGCTCACTGACCGCGGGCACCACGAGGCGGTTTGCAGGGATGAAACGTTGCACTGGATTAAGCCTGCCGGATAATCCGCAACGTGCCAAACTGCCGACATCTGTCCACCTGCCGCCGTCCCCCGTCCCCATTCAGACGCTCCAACTCAGCCTTAAAAAAAAAACCGCTTTATTAACTTCGTGTTTGTCATCGTTGGAGGCGTCGCGAGCGGGAGGACGCAAGTGTTCAATGCGCCACAAAAGACGCATTTTAACCGGATAAATAACTGTGTTTCCCGAGTAAACCAGCAACACGCCGGTTTAGTCCCGCCGAGGACCATCCGCGTCAGCCCGGCGAGCGCACAGCCCCCACGCGCGAACAATCGCACCGCGGCTCCTCTGCGACCCCCGGAGCCTGTGACTCAACACACGGCCGCAAAACACAGCCCCGAACCCCGCCGAGTCCATCTCCGGGCCTCCAGCGGCGGCCAGCTCTGAGGGACACCGTGAATCGGTGCCAGGCGCTCTTGGTTTCGGCACACGGTCGAGACGACGACTCGCCTTCGCTTCATCGCCATGTCAACTTTTCACGCGGGTGGACGAGCCCCGGCAAAAACTACCACCGAGCGGAAAATAACCGCTGTTCCGTGGGCTAGTTTTGCACCGAATACGGACCTCGAGCCGCGTCCGAACCCGTCCGACCATTTGCCTCAGTGGTTTCCACGTAAATTGGCGGAGTTGTGAACGGAGTTCGGCGCAGCGCTGCCTCGCACGGCGTGTTGTCGGTGCGGCATGAAGCCACTTTACCGCCCCGCCGCGCTGTGATTCACGGCTCCGTAAAAGCGAGCGGGCCAGCGGACCCGCACCGACCGATGGCCGTCTGAGCGGGTCGAACGTGTCCCGTCGAGCCTCCCGAGCGACACAAAGGCGCGCGGTTCGTTTTTCCCGGCGGAGTTGGCAGCCGCGAGCTGACCCAAGTGATGCACGCCGGGCCGGCGGCTCAGTTCGCAGCCCCGGCAGCGCACAAACGCACCTCGATCCGCTCTTTCCCGGCCCAGCTTCAACTTCACGGACAGTTGGACGCCCGACAACACCGCGCATCCAAACGCTGCTGCTGCTGCTGCTGCTCCGCCGCCGCCGCGGTGCGTCCATAAAACCTGTCCGGCTGATGGTTTAACACGCGTCCAAACCCCCGCAAACCCGTCAGAAATGTGCGGCAGAAGTCTTACCTTTGTGCAGAGACGCCTGGAGCACTAGTAAAGAGAGGAGAGTCGCGAGAGAGCCGCTGCCAGCGTTCGCCATGTTGGACACCTGCTCCAGTATGGCAGAGAGGCGGCTGCACCTCCAGCTACAGCGGGGCTCCGCTAATGAGATGCGGGGGAGGAGGAGGGGGAGCCTCCGCGGTGCTGCTTTTCATAAATTATGGAATTATTAATGTCTCTGATAGTATACAACTCCATTGATGAGCTCAGATTGTGGAACAGGTGCTTTAACGGTGTGTGTGATTGAACCCGGATGGGTGCAGAGATGTTTGCTGATGCATCTTTGCAGTATAACAGAGGTAAAAGTCAGGCACACACATTAAAATCCACACCGAACCTGCCCTGAAGCACAACAACAAAGCAACGTCTTTGCTACAGCGACAAAAGATCCTTTTAAACATTTTGGGAGGAATGCTGAGGTTTTAACCTTCGAACTGTGGCTCGGAGAGATGACCAACACCCTTCACCTCCAACTGAAAGGTTCCCTCTGCAGAGCACAGAGCTGCAATTCAACAAGATCTGGCGGCCATGAACGTCTCAAAGTGGACATTTTATGTGCATTTACACATTTTTACCTTTCAGCTTTTGTTTTGGTTTTCCACACCAGCCATTAATGTCAGGACAGTTTATTCGGTGTTTGTTTTCTTTTGAATTCCTTTGAATTTCTGTGGTTTATAATGAAATTTAAATTGAAATATTTTCAGCCTTTAATCATTTCATCGCAATGTGAAATATTGTCATTTTTCTTGCTGGCGTTGTCAGTGGAAAAACAGAATATTTCCTCGACATAAGTTATAGTTCTCTGGCTTATTTTTTGATTGCCTGCGATAAGACATTGAAAATGAATGAATTGGTTTAATACCACTTATGAAAACGCGATCACTTCAATTACATCTGTTCAATCAACGTTTGGCCCTCGGCTTGGGACGCAGTTTTTAATTTTGGCCCCCGCTGTGATGGAGTTTGACACCACTGTAAAACGCAGCCGGAAGGTCCTGCATCCCTGCACATTAAAATTTTATAGCCCTACATTAAGTTGAAATCATGAGGAAAACGACCTTGCAGTCAAAGGAGAAATCCAGCAGTCCCCCCTTTCTGCACAAGACATCTGTGCATAGAAGATCCTCATTTAATGGTCTCGACTGCCTCGCCACAACGTCGGCTGCAACAAGGCCCCTGAGAGTTGGTTAAGTTAGCCCGCTGCTAAATGCCACCGAGTGCCGCTCAATAAAATCATAAAATGTACCCACAGCAGTCGTCTGAGCTGCTCCAAGAGCCCATCGCCGCACCGCGTCAGAGGCAGAGCTGCAAATAACGAACACATGCTAAACTTCATCACAGGTCGCCGGTGTTGCAAAGACGACTGTGAGGTCTGTCGCGCTCCCATTTCATAATAGCCTCATTCGGAAGTCAACGCACGATGGGCTCAGAGCTGTTTCTGATAATAAGCAGTTTTTGGCTACGATAACATGTAACGCACGTGGGCAGCATGGATCGTCTCCTCTACAAAGACACCTGTTTGGTAACGCTGCACTCCTCTTCCCGGTTTCTGTCCTAAATACTCTGTGTCCACCTTTCTGATTGGCTGCACTCTTCACCGACCGGGTCTGGCTATTTAGTGTCGACGAGCCTCTCTCTGGCCTCTCTGAGGAGTTCATGCTGATCTGCCCTCTCCAAACTCTGTCGCTTGCCATCGTTAAATGGACCACCACAGACTGCAGGCCTGTCAACAAGGACCGCAGCCATCAGGTGAGCCATTATAGAAGCTCTGTACTTCGAGAGGAACTTTTATTACGGTGATCTTTGAACTGTAGGATGCTGAGAAGGCCAGGAAAGGGAGCGTTCAAGAAAGCATTTCAGAAAACATTGTGATATTTGACAGTAATATTAGTATTACTTATATCATTTTTTGTGATTAGCTTAAGTCATTTTTAACTGATTGACAGCAGTAATATTAACTGTTGTTAACAGAAACTTAATCTTACTCTCCTTCAGACTCAGGGAGCCCCCTGTTCCCCCTTACTGTAAAGCTTTATCCGTTTGTTTTCTGCTCTGCAGGAGATCAGGTGAGAAAGGTGTGCATTGCTGTCCCTGGCATCTAATAACCAGCCCTATGGTGTGTTATTATTCATTTTTAAGCCTTGTAGTGTGATGAGAGAGATTAGCTGTGACATTTCTCCCTCTGTTTGATGCAACCAGACTAAAACTCCCATAATTTTAGCCCGGTTAGCCCCGATCCGGCATCCAACTCATGCGACACGTTCTGTCACGGTCCAAGCATGACAAGACAGAAGTCTGCCAACCACCATACACATACCCGTCGTCCCAGAGCCCCCGCTGGGATACGCCGTGACAGTGAAACATCATGCGCAATGCAAAGACCTTGAACTGGAAAAAGCAAAAGGTACGCTGTTATTAATCACACCCGCGTTCCCAGTCGTGAATACGGTCCGTAAGCGACTCCTCAGTGGTGACTGATGCTCGCTGCTGCAAACTCTGACACCGTCATGCTGAGGACCAGGGGAAAGCACAGAGAAAGAGGTGAGTCCAGGTGCTATTAAAGACCCAGCTGCACTTTACAAGAGGGCTGTTGTTCCTTCTAGCTCAAATAGGGTTTTGTTTCCTATGGGCAACATGCCAGTGTCCTTGCTTGAATCTGCTGCCCAACAGGAGAGTCATACATCTCCGAGGTCAGCGGACCCACAGTTATTCTCTCCGAGCCCTGTGCAACCACAGAATTCCCACAATAAGCTCCTCTGCTGGGCCGGGCAAGGTAGCTTTGTGGAGTCTCGGCCTTTGCCTCTTGATCAATTTTTACTTAAATGACCTGATCATTAGCTATTACCAACAAACATTCAGCTTTCAGGCGCTGTTGACATGGAAACCCATTCGAGAGAAAATGAGAAACTCTCATTGGGTTTTGGAGATGGCGAGGTCACAGCACCACTGGCACAATGCTTGTTTATCACTCTGTGAGCCGGAAACTCAGCCAAACGCAACAAAAAGCAACAACAGTGCCACAGATTTAGCTCGAGAGGAGCAGCAGGATGCCGGGGAGCTGTTTAGGACAACAGCAGGCGTTTGTGGTGTGTAATTGTTACACGTTAACCCCAGTAGAGGGCAGTAAACACCACACAATGATAGTAGAATAAGAAAAGTTTTACAGTATCTGACAAAAAAAATTGTATTGATCAGCAGATAATTGCACTTAACTTTGTTCATATTATCAATATCTGTTTTGATAGCTTATTTAAGGCTAACAAAATACAGCATTATCTGCATTTTCGATTTACGATTTTTTTTTGTAAATCCATGTACAACATGAATACAGATTTTTAATTACACTCACTGTAGGACTCTGTTGGCTGTACGGCTCAGTCTTTATGGGTTCGTCTTGGGCCAGTTGCACTCCTACACTTAATCTAACCCTAAAGTGAAGGTATATGATTCTTTTAAATGCTGCATTTCAAAGTTCAGAAGAAACCTCAAGCGACTGATCCCAAAAGGAATTGAAAGATCAAAACAAGCAAGCACATCGCATCGGACTGGGAGTTTGTCACTCACAGGGGGATGAGGCTTAATGATGCTTTATATTATTCTAACGCGCGTGTGCTCGGGTTAGCCGGCAGTATTTTGTCAACACCGTCTCCGCTAGTGGAGCTGAAATGCAAACATCAGAACGTGCCAATATGAGCACACTCAATGTTTAATTGAACGTTTAAGTTCCCAGTCTCAATTTTTTTTAATACTGTTTTCGTGTTTCTATTTGTAATTCCCCTTCAAAAATGAGGAGACACACCAATACAAGAAATACAGGCACCATAATGGTCATGAAGCTAGCAGTTAGACGATTAGAAGAAGGCCCTAACAATCAATAACTCAATTTCCCTTGGAGACCCGGGTAAGATGCAAAAATCTGTTCCCAATACAAAGATGGCTATTCAGTTGTTTTGCTGTGAAACAGGAGACGGCGTGGCCATGAATGTTTTGCGTGAAGCAGAGATTTGGAACTGAGCGGTTGGAGGCAGGCGTGGGCCGGCGGCCCGGGTCAGAGCGAGTGTGATTTAGGCCCAGACTGCGTTGAAAGACCCCCCTGAGGTTGGATTTGCACAAGCTGCAGCTCATCTGGTCAGCGCCAGGTTACACTCTCTTAAGAGAGTCTTATAGCTGCTATCAGCCTCTCCACAAGTGTCAGTAAAACATAAACACCGGACGCCATGGCGAGTTATCAGGATATCTGGCTTTGGAGAAGTGTTGGACGGACATTACGACAAGACCGACTGACTTAACAACATTGCCATCTATTGGCCCCGGCGCTCACAGAGCGAGAGAGCAAGAAATCCTGAACAGGAGTAATCCCCAACTGCTCCGGGCAGATTGGAAATTTTACTGACTCATATAAATGTAGTGTTGTCAGTGTTTAAGCTCAATCGACGAGCAGATAGGAGCAGTTGGTGGGGTCCGTGTGTTACAGAGAGGAAAGATAAACAGCCACACACAGCTCACAGAGTCAGACACGCAGATAGCAGGAGGCTGCAGCTTTCGCCGGCTCCACACTGCTGATGTCACTCCAACAACAACAGCTCTGAGTTTCAATTTGAAGGTCTGCACAGTCAGAGTTTTTCCTTTATCACAAAGGGACTCAGAAAACACGATACTCCCCTCTGCTACGGATTTTTTATTATTATTTTTTTTCTTGAGCTGTCAGTTCAGATATTTGGTAAGATATGGACAGTTAAAGTTGTGGGTGGTGAAAGAGATTGAAGGATGGATTAAAGGGGTCCAGGAGTGGGAGGGAAAGGGAGGGTCAAGCCAAGCACCGGGGGGAGGAAGAGAGGCTCAAATGGGGATCAATGGTGGGCTTAAACCAGGAGGTTTTATAGAGAGGGCCCCAGCCCGACGAAACATCTCCTCTGTGGCTCGGAAGAGACGCACACGCAACAGGATAACACGCTGGTACCGGATGCTTCCACCAAACATGGATATGTGTGCACATTTCAGGTCTTATATCAGCACAACGTCAATAGATTTATCTAATATTACATGTTTTAATCAGAAGGAGGAGGAAGAAAGGAGGAGAAAAGGCAGGACACCGTTCTATGTCAGATGTCAGCACCCGCTGCAGACATGCTTGTGGCAGCAGAAACAGGTAATCAAGTGGTTTTTGTGCAATAATCCAAACTATCAAATCAAATCAAACCTCAGGAAGAACCACAGAGGAGGGATCCTTCTTTGTAGGACAGACAGACGTGCAACAGATGTCACATGTGCACAACACAACAACATGGCAATAAGAAAATATTAACAATCCATGAGTTTGTGAAATCTGTAGCTCCAGAAGTTCTTGAAGTCCACTGATGCATAAGCAGGTGTTGTGGAGCAGGACCAGAAGTATGTGTAGAGCAGGTGATGATGGGCCACCCAGACTAGGAGACCACGATCTACCATCCTGGTTCAGACAGTGGGAGCTGATCAGGACCACAGCAGCAGCAGCTCCGATCACGGTCCCTGAGAACCTGCGAGGTGGCAACGATCCGCCGAATCGCGGTAAATCGGAATTGTTATACAAATGGGATCAGGACGGAAGCGTGTCACCCCAGCACTGGAGGATATGGTTTAGTGTGCGCTCTCCGATTGCCTCTGGTTATGAAAGCAAAACAAAACACGTTTTGCATGTTACCAAGCTTTATTATCTTTCACACAACTACATTTGTTTGATTTACTGGAATCATTCTGTCATTCTCTAGAATCAACCTTTGTTAAGGCAAAACTAGAGGATTACTGTTACAAGTTGAGCTTCAAATTTCTTCCACTTTACTGACACTTCTATAAAATCGCCACAGCTTTATTTTCCAGTAAGGTGGTGAAACTGCACCACCCACAGATGACACATGACGAGGTTTAACTACCTTTGAAAAACCGTGTCTCCATGCCACAGTAAGCAATTTAAAACTGAATTAAGGAGAGGCACAAAGAGCCATCTTGCAGCTGTCAGCACTGCAGACGGCAGCAGTTAAAAGCATCGTTGCTGTGACCAACAGAGCTTCAACTGAGTCTGCTCCACGTGTGTCGCTGCAGCAATACTTCTGAGTGTACAAAAGTCCTATTTTTACGGGCAGCTACAGTGCATTCAGCTACTAAACACAGGTTTGCAGCAGGAAACGTATATGTGGGTTTCTGTTTTCAGTACATGGCGCCACTGTTGGAAGTCTTTGTAGGCAACTTTCATGGTCAGCTTCAATCACAGGCGCTCGTGACACCGCTGTTTCTTACAAAAGTTGTTTGTGGATATAAATTGTGTTCAGAAATTGCCAATGTGTGCTAATTGGTGCAGCTGTGGCCGCAGTGTCCAAAAGTAATGACAATTTGCAAAGTTCCAGCCTTTTTTCCTTCCCAGCTCACCAGATAACATTTTCTCCCGGCGCCTAGTGTCTCGTGCAGATGAGTCAAGTCACTTTATTTAAAAGCAGGTTTCAAAAGAAGAGAAGTTGCTCCGACTCCTGCGCAGTTTGAAGGAAACAGGCTACAATTAAACTGTCATTTGGACTAAAAAAAAAAAAGAATAATTGCAAAAAATTGACGCAGCCATCAACACCCAGCCCGGTTTAAACGTCTAACAATAAAAATTCTCACACGGGAAATTGTATTTTCTTCTCATTTCACTAGCAAATCACCAGTTAATCTAACCAAGAGGGTTTTGTGACTGAATATGCCGAACATCGATGACGTGGATTTTTGACAATAAACTTCAGCAAAGTAACTTCCTACTTCCTTCTTCCATTTGTGGACATCGGTTTGTGTGAATTTGCAGCCGTGTGGCGTGTGCGTCGTACACGTGCACATGTAAGTGGACTTCACACTCTCCTCCAGTATACCTTCCTTTCTCTTTTTGCTATTAATAAAAATGCAAATTTGTTTTTTGTATTCTGTACATATTTTTGTACATTAGCTACGTAATAGAGGGCAGGTAAACAATGTATTCATAGGTATAGTAAGCTGTTTAAACTTCGGATATGTGAGTATAAATCTTTTTTTCTCGCT